>CM024529.1:19398800-19471379 GCA_014182385.1 Eucalyptus viminalis | reverse complement strand
TTGTGAAAACTTTGATGCTTGATCGAGTGATCTAGTCTTCGTGAACACCAGCAAATCTATTCTTCAGTCTTGTTTCGTGAATCACCAGATTCGGTTGATTTAATGGCTAAATTCGCAACTTCAATGGACGAGCGGTGACTTCAAAGGCTGAAATCGACAGGAGGAACATCCTCCATTGTCCGTCGGCGAGAAGAAGCACATACTCGGCGAAATCAAAGCCAGCAAGAGAAAACGAAACTTCAGGGGATGGAAGTATGGAAGTATAGAGATGATCCTAAAAAAACTTTGCTAGAAATGATGAATCGATAATCTCAGTGAGATTTACCGAGATCTGAGAGGGAAAACCCTCGGAAATGACTTGATCGAGAGAAATCGTTGCCGAGCCTTCTTGTGCGCAAAATCACCAGAAAAGCAGAATAAGGAAACCATCGGAAGCTACTGCCGATGCCGCTGTTGATGCTTCCATCGATCGGCTTCGGATCTCTATCTTCGGAGCTAAGTCGATAACTCCGAAATTCGGCGCGAATCCGAGCCCCAAGCTTCGAACTCTTCGATCGGCAGCTGCTCCACCTTCTAGGGTTCGAGAGGGTCCGGAGGAGGTAGGGATCGAGAGAGCGAAAAACCCCTCCGATCCAGAGAGAGTCCGCCAGAGAGAGAATGCTTCAACCTCGCCCAACTCCCCTTGATCCCCCCAGAGAGAGAAGTCGTTTTAGAGAGAGAGAGCATGCGAGAGAGAGTCCCCACGCCCCCGAGATTGAGAGAGAGCGTCTCAGAGGAGAGAGAGCGAGCGGGAGCAGAGAGCCCCTGAGAGAGAGAATGCGCGAGCTAGCCCCTTTTCTATTATTTTTTTCTTTCTTTTTTTTTTTTTCTCCCTTTTCTTTTTGTTTTCCTTATTTCTTTTTCATTCTTTTCATTTCATTTCATTTTTTTTTTTTTGTTTTCTTTTTGTTTCCTTTCCTTTTATTTATTTATTTTTTTATTTTTCGTTCTTTATTTTTTATATTTTTGCAAAATGGATGATTAAAATGTCGACGAAAATTTCGGTGTCAACAACAGTTTGAGAACGTTCTTCCACAAATTTTATAAATCCCTTAGCATTATCAGTCTTGGGAAGAAAAGTTTTTAAGTTGTTTGAAACTGTCATTCGCATGAACATTAAACTCAGTCTGTTTGATCTTTTCCAAGCTTTATAGAAAGACTTTTCATCATTTCTACTTTCATCAGTAATAGCAAATTGGTTTCTCAACTTGAAACGCTAAATCAAGATTCAGGACATCTAAGTGAAACTGGACTTGTTCACTCTAATCAGGAAAATTTATCCAATTGAATAAGGGAATAGACGAAGCAAGCGAATGGAGTGAAACAGGTATAGATACTGCAAATATGCAAGAAATACTCATACATTAATGCCTTCAGAATATTACCTAATTAGATTCAAACTAAACTACATATTTACATCATAGTTCTCATTTGGACGATCCTATGATATACAAATATATATAAACCATAATGATGCTAATAATTTTTATTTGGTAATTGTAAATATATCTTATTGAAATTTATTTGCTATCTTTGGATATACAAACAAATTTAACAAATCATATTAATTACCAAATATCATTTTCATGAATTATAAGAAAATAATTAACCTTTGGGTTAATCCATAAGTTCTTATAATAAATGAACTTCAATATACCCATAACACCAATAATGATATGAAACATATCAATTTTATACATACATACATATATATATATATATATATATATATATATATATATATATATAATAGCATCAATTAATCATGGGTAATTGAATAAAATAATTTACAATATCAAAAATTCAAAAGACTTCAAGGTCAAGGTTTGGCCACTTTGGTGATTAACAAACCATTCATAATATGAATCTTTTAATATTGTAAAATATGAATATTTATCAAATTGCACACAAGGACAAAACGTAATCAAAGCATAAGGGCAAAATCGTAAAATCATAATTCCATAAGGGTAGAATCATAAATTTAAAATCTAGGGGCAAAAATGGTAAATAATTGGCCAAGGGCAGGATCGTAAAAATGTGAAAAGAAAGGGGCAAAAGCATAAAAAGACGCACGGGGACGTTTGCATCCTCAGCAGGCTCGTGCCCCGCACGTGCTCGTCCAACGCGCGTTGCACGTGCCTGCAACTGCGCAGGAAGCCCCGCGAGCGTGACGGCGCGTGGCGCGTGGGTTCCACGCGCCTGCAACTGCAGCGCGCGTGTGGAGCCCATGCGCCTTCTTCCTCGCACACAAACACGATTTTTCGCCGGTTTTCGCCGCCATTTCTTCTCCGGCAGCCCATCCCAGACTTAAATAATGGGTTTTCAAGAGCATGCCGGCACGACCACATGAGTTCAAGTTTCAGCGAAAATGAGCAAGAAATCAGCCCCAAATCAAACCAAAATTTCTTGTAACACAATCCTTTAACCACCGCAACTTCTTCCGCCCGATTAGCCTCCGGTGAACACCAATATACCAGAAAAAACTCATGCCTATTGTTCCTCATGGTAGTGCAACCGTATGGGTCCGAAATCAAGCGGTGCGTCGCCGGATTTTGCCCGAATCGCGAGTTTCTCACTTGCCCTCAAAACTCCGAATTCCTCTAAATCATTATTATTATTATTATTATTATTATTATTATTATTATTATTATTATTATTATTATTATTATTATTATTATTATTATTATTATTATTATTATTATTATTATTATTATTATTATTATTATTATTATTATTATTATTATTATTATTATTATTATTATTATTATTATTATTATTATTATTATTATTATTATTATTATTATTATTATTATTATTATTATTATTATTATTATTATTATTATTATTATTATTATTATTATTATTTGTAAACATTCCATTCTTCGAGTTTTCTTCAACAGAACCCTTCGAAAAACTTTTTCCTACAACAACAAATAGTATGAACAGGATCATTCAACAAAACATCATACATAAATGATCATATTTCTATAAATAGAAAAACCATGAGATCATAAACCATACTTTGATACCAACTGTTAGATTATACGAATAATACTTTGATGTGGAAATTTAAAAGAAAAACAATCTTTGATCTTTATGATTTTCACAAATAGATGAAGACGTATCTTTATCCAGAGCGTTAAGTAAAAACTCGAACTAAATGAAGAAATCTGATTTCTCTCCCTTAACCCACTATTCCTTACCGTATTCAATCGATGAAGGAGATAATACCAAATTCTTTTAGTTATTGTTGTTCTTATGGGTGGAGAGAGGACTGACTCTATTTATACATTCTTCCAATAGGTGCCTTCCATCAAAGCGCCTTTTCAACTTTCATAAAAAAACATATCTCTTCATTTTATTAAAGTCGCAACTTCTCATAACCAATACATTATTTATTTTATAGCATTTCAGCTATTATTAAATCATATAATAAATCATATCATGTGGGCCACAATAATTCTTACAATGAACGGGCATTCATAATATACACAAAATATAGAGATGGTAATTCTTCTTGCCAAAAGGACAGAAATTTGAAACGATTGATTTTGTTCCTCAAGGCAGAAAGGAATGAGCATGTCCCCAACTTTTAAGAAGATGCACTCTTCCGTCCTCCCTCCTTCCTTTTGACGGTCTGTGCTTTGTAGTCAGACCATTGTCATTGGCATAGGCACTATGTCGAAGCTCCATAGGATTTAGATGAATGGGAAAGATCCGAGAAAAAGGAAACAGGCTTCTGCTTCTCTTTCATTTGCCCTGTCTTTAATTACTAAAAATCGTCTTAAAGACTATAATTCTCTCTCTTATAATCAATAATTTCAATTGGAAGCAAACACACATGACAGGTTTGTAGTACTCCTATATATCCGTTAAAAAGCATTTTTCCCCATAGATACAGTTGCAGAAGACGAAACCTTTGATGGGTGTTAGTTTCATCTTTTGATATACCACACACGAAATCCCAAATGAAAGAGAACGGAGTATTGGAGTAGCTGTCTGAATAGTACAATCCAATGTGGAAGACGGGTTGTACATCAAAAGTCAAAATGTATAAAACTCTTCTTTTTCTTTCTGAAAGGAAATGACATCTTGAGCGTTGCTTTGAAACAGTCTAAATCTTAACAAATGAGGAAGATACAACAGGGGAAGCTTGGAGGCCCTTCCCTTGCCCTTCATCAAGAGTTCAACAGAATCACTTTTTGTCCTGCTTGCTTCAGGAGTACGCATTACACGATATGAACAGAAAACTTGGAGGATACCTTGCCAACATAGTTATCTAACCGAGGGTGCGAAATATTCTATGTTCATGTACGCTGATAGATTCAGCCAAAAAAAAAAAAAAAAAAAAAGGGATTTGCAGATAGTGCCTCATTTTTTTTGCACTAAACAAACCAGGCAGCAGGAGCGTCAAGGAGTTTATGTGTTCAATTCAGCTGACAAGCCCATAAGATGGAATGTACAATGAGTAAGGTCCATAAGAGTAGAAGATCAAGCGGCCCTTACATAAGAACATAAAGTGTCAAGGAGCTTCTGCGTTCGATTCGAATTTGTTTTGCCAAAAAGAAGAGGAAAATCAACAAAGATATCACCCAAAAAAGAGTTGAGACAGGATGGATGAAGTGGAGAAGGGAAAGCCATTAGGAATGCTAGCGAAGTCTTATGACACCAAAAAAAAAAGTCTTATGGCACAGATCGCGGGGCAAAAGAATATTGACACGCGCACAAAATTATTTGTAGATTTGTAGATGATGGGCATAGCGGCACAAATAGTGACGGAAACGAAATTCTCATAAGCAACAGCATTTAATGCGATCAGATTTGGTCTGCCACTAGAGGGATTTAAAACTCACGACATCAGCACCACAAGTTTGGATTCCAGTCAACACAAAACAAAGTAAATGTGGAAAGGATGATTTTGTCTTTAACTTAGGATATAGGCCCATTTGGATAAGTATTTGCAATGGACTTTGAATCTCTAAAATCCCTTGATCAAATGTAAATGTGTTTGATTTATTTATTGCTCAACTTTGGGGAAATACAATTACATCTCCAAATGGCTTTAAAAAGCCTTTAGCTCAAAATAGGTCCAAAAGTCTTTTGTGAAGTTGCATTCTCAAAATGCAAGTCTTGACCTCTTGTTTATTGTTCATCTCCCGCAAAGACCATTGCATGGAAAAGTTGATCAAAGGTCGACGATCGCCAGCCAAGAGATCGCACACTAGTGACTGCCGCTTGACCTCAAGCAATGCCGCCTTGGTCACGCCACCTCAGGTCTCAGGTGAGGCCGTCTAGCGGCTAAACTCCCAAAAAAAATGTAAAAATCTTCTTCTTTTTTTAATTTAGTAAAAGTCCTTTGCAAATGTAATTTTTATCAAACGTCATTTAAACTAAAATTGTTTCTCAATACACTTTAAAATTACAATTTATCAAACGCTATTTGCATTTCAGAAAATCCCTTTAACCCAAAGGTAGTTGTATTTTCTTAATGACATTTGCCCAAAACTGAATCAAACGGGGCCATATTTGACAAGCTGGTATAATCAGGAGCTCACTGAGATGATGGTGGATTGCCGCAGAAAGCATGGCAAATCAGTCTTCCCTACATTCTATAAGGTGAATTTTGTTGACGTGGGTTGCCATCGCGGTTAAATTTGGAGAGGATCTATATAAACATGCCATGCGGTACGGCCCATAAGAAGTGCTAATATGGAGGGAAGCGTGCAGACTTCTGTAGCGAGTATTGGAGGATTGGACATCGCAGAGCTTTGCTGATGGGTGTGTTATGTAACCTATAATGGTATAATAGCAGTCAAAACCCGTCGTATTTCGTCAATAGCTGAACTCGCACTTAAAAAGGATCTGAACCGTGTCCCTTATAAATATGGGCAGTGGAGTCAAATTATGTTCTGTTTGCTGTTTTGGTGTGAAAGAAAGTTGCCTAAAAGAGCATGAAAACATCCACCGCTCATTTGGGTGTGCACTTGGATAGAAAGGAAGGAATCAAACTGCAACTCTAACTTTGGTTATTATACATGGGCAGGCATGAAGTGAGCTGGTCGAAACGGTGGTCCCAAAGGTTTCAAGTGAATTGAAGATGATGTAGATTAAACAGCTCCCCACTTTCATAAGCTCAGTATCTCCCAATTCTGTTTGAGCCAAAGGCCTACCTACCATTCATAAGCATTCTCTGCATTCATCATGTGAGAGCCTTGAGTGGTTTAAAGTTAATTTGATCTTTTAGAATATTTTGCATGATAACTACATTTTATCACCATCAATTTGGTGCTATAGTTTATCCACACATTTTGGAGAAGAAAAGAAGAGAAATTAAATGGCAAGGGTTTACAGCCAAAATATTCAATCCAAATTGGCATTTTGAGGTCAATTTGTGGATGTTGGAATCAAAGTGTTTAGTAGTGATTGTCCATCCCTCACAAGTAAAGACATTGCTCATGAGATTAGTAATGCTATCGACTAGTGCAAAATATGTATTCAAATCGTCTCTGAAAAATTTGACTCCTCATATTCCTGCCTCAAGTTAGCTCAAATTGTTGAATGCAAGGAGAAAAATGGGCAAAAGTATTGCCCATCTTCTATAAAGTGGAGCCTGGCAACAGCAACACATTCTCAACATAAGGATCTCAAGCACAAAAGCACTGAATCGACACCATTTAGACTAAAAAAATGAAATTGATATCATTAAAAGGTTTGGGACTAAATTTAAGACTTTTTTTACACTTTTCCCCATCTTTTGTGTGGGTTTTAAAGGTGATCATTGGTTGGATGATACCCTCCTAGACCCAGTTGTTAGGCCCATGGATATTGCAAACTCCTTTCATATTTGCATTGGCCAACAAAATTTAACTTGATGTACAAGTCTGAAGCAATGGGCACAAAGATAAAATTGGATGGTTTGGACAAGACATTGAATTTGAAAGCTTGATCAGCTCGAGTAAGGTTCATCATATGTCCGCATAGACTTTTAATTTCAATCTTTTTACTTAATTTAAATCTTACCACAAATATACTTTAAAAATTTTTTAGCCAAAACACCCAAAATTTTCATTATATTTGACACGTGAATTCAAATTTATTTTTTTCAATACTTTCCAAAATTCATATAGTATTTTATATCTTGAAGGAATTCCAAATAAATGGTTCAGGATTATTTTCGGGTGAGCGTCCTTTGCCCCGTGCTGCACTTCCTCAGCTGTATTTGCTCTGAATTATGCTTCGAAGGTTTCCGAACATGATCCCTTCGAGGAAGTTTACAAATCTCTTTTTTTCCAACCGTGGTGCTTCCGGATACTTTCCAAGATCTATCAATGACTTACTGCACAAATCCGAATTCACTGGGAGTCCAAATGTACTCACAAGTCAAGATCAAGTCGAGATCACATTCATTTGCCATCGCAACTCATCAGAAATTCTATCATCATCGTCGTCATCATCATCATTATAAGTAACTTATCATTGAACTGCAAAGCCAGCAACCATCTAGACGCATGCAGGTCTCTATTTCCTTGATCAGCTGAGACCCAGATTAAGTGCGACCGACCGTGCAATTTAGCTCTAGCCTTATACTATGTCGGAGAATGGGACAGGCGTGGTGTAAGGAACTCTCGGCCCTTGACGCCACAACTCGCCTGTTTCGCGAGGCTCTCGAGCACGAATGCACTGAACTAACGGAAGAAACGCTAAAGGTGTAGGAAAGTGACGGAATGAGAAGAGTATAGACAGTTCCTAGCTTTGGATCACTTATTTGCTAGGGTGCTGATTTTAATTGTCAAACGCTGTATTGATCAGCAAGCGAACAAAAGAAAAAGAAAACACCGTCATGTGTTTTGAACTCCTAGGACAATGAATGTCTTGTAGTCCTGAAAATCAAAGGAGAAAAGAGTCAGCATCTTAGAGTCGACCGCAAAGTCTAATACAGAGTATTGATCGATGTAATTGTTGTTGTTGTCTGGGAAGGCAATTTGAGTTTTGTCTTGGTTAGTCGCGAGTGAACGATCCGCTGATAACGGGCCGGTCGAACAAACCGACCTGAAATTACGATATTCTCCCTTTCATCCTAACAAAATGCCTCTTTCCGAATTTATTATTTTATTTTAAAAAATGGACCTAAATTTGATACACGAAAAATATTTCAGGCCATTAATTCATCATATTTCGAAGAGAAAAATGACAACTATAAAAAGAGTGCATTGTCTTCATTAAAAGATATTCCGATATCAGATGGCGGTCCTTCATCTCTTTTTGGAATTTTCTTGACTCAATTAACTTTATTCAGCGTTTAGCTCTTTATAATTTCCAGTCAAATCTCACTCTAGAAATTACACAAACTCTAACCACAAGAATTTAACTAGTCAAATCACTATTTGTAGTTGTGAGATTTTCAAGTGTTCTATTTTTGCTCTATTTTTGCCTATTATTAAGTGTGGATTGGGGTTTGAAACTCAATCATATTTTAATATCATGTGAGATTTTGTGAAATTACTATTGATTATATTAAAAATTTAAGTTATTAAATAAAAGTGTGATTTAATATTTAATTTTTTTTTTGTTGGTGGTTAAGAGAAGCCTCGAGGAAGCCTTCTCCGGTGGGTTGAAAACAGTAGAAAGCTCACATGAGAGCTCCACCAATTCTTTCCCAATGTATGGTCCCGCTTGGAGAGAATTATTGAATGGGACAAAGGAGGCCCACGCCTTTGATTAATTATTTGATCCATTGACCCCTTGACCCCAAAAAAAATAAAAATAAAAATAAAAATCGCGGACTCCACTAATAAATATATATAATATATGGGCCCCGTCTTCTGTATGAACCGAAGGTCTTTCTGCGTCAATAAATTCAGCATGCCAAAGATTCCAACATGCAGGATAATTTGGACATGGAGAAGGCGGTCGAGTTCAGACTTCTCATTGGTCGAGTTTTGCTCAATGAGTTCAAATTCGAGACATATTTTCATAAAACGAATCATGTAATTGTTAGGAAATGATAAATAATCACTGAATTTTAGCTCAATGTGCGTGTAACCCATGAAGTTTTAATTTGTTCAATATAATTCATGAACTTTAGATATATGTTCAAGTTAGTTTCTAAATTATAGAAAAAATGTTCAATATTATCTATGATCTTGAATTGATGGAAGAACTACATTAAACATTTTCATGTACAGATAAAAAGTTTAGAGATCACATTATATATTAAGCTAAAATTTAGATATCAATTATGTCATTATCCCTAATTGTTGGTTTAGGCATATATTACTAGCATCATAATCACTCCTATTTTTGGGGTAATTGAATACCTCAAAAAAAAAAAAAAAAATCGAGAACTTCTAAAAGAAAGACAGAAGAAAAAGACCAGCAATAGCATGGGTGGCGAGAAAGAAACGCATCCGCCGTTGTGTTAAGAGGAAACCTTTCGGCTGCATAACTAACAAAGCGCATCTCTCTACTATTTTGTATGATCATCATGGCCGGAATCATCGGGAAACACAGCTACGTGGAAAGTAATTTCACCGTGAGGACCTCATCAAATCTGGGGATGGCAACCCTCCCTTATGGCCTGTGACTTCCGTCGGCCATCACCAAGCCCACCCGACGGGAGGAAATAGGGAAAAAAAAAGAAGTTGAGAAAAACATTCAAATTTTTATAAGAAATTATAATCATTATCCAATCTAGTGTCAATGTATCACAAAGGATAATCAGTGTTTATGTTAGCGATTTTCGATTAAAATTGATTATAATGATTATAATAGCAAGTTGTCTAAAAATTAAAATTAAGAAAGATTGAAGACTGAGTTAGTCATCACATGACTTAGACAATTATCTCATGACTCGACTGTCACGGCTTGACTTGAGTTGACTCTGATGACTTGACTCATGAAAGGACTCTAAAATAAGAGAAGAAGACGTATGCCTCAGCAGTCGTTCTCCTTTTTTCCGCGAAGTTCACAGGTTCCTATTCGCCCGCTAATAGACAAGAAGACGAATTAAAGAATGGACTACTTTTCACGATGAGGCCTTGGTATTTGTGAGTAAGCAAAAAACAATGCAACAGTCTTTAAAAGGAGAAGCCTTGAAAGAACACATACTTAGATCTGAATAGAGAAAATAGAAGTTACGAACAAAGAAGATGTTTCCTCTAACATTCATTCTATTGCTAGCCCATATGTCTCTGTGCGCTTGCAGATTCCAACAGGAGAAAAGATGCGTGATCTCTCAGAACTATGATGTGTTCCTAAGTTTCAGAGGTGGAGATACTCGAACTGGCTTTACCGATTTCCTCTACAATAGCCTGGTAGCTGCTGGGGTCCACGTCTTCAGGGATGATGAGGCACTCCCAGTCGGCAAGGAGATTGGCGTGGAGATTCTCCGGGCCATCAGAGGTTGCAGGATCGCGATTCCCATCATTTCTGAACAGTACGCACAAAGCAAATGGTGTCTCCGTGAGCTCGCAGAGATTATGGATTGCCACAAAAAGTATGGCAAATCAGTCTTCCCTGTATTCTATAAGGTGCATGTCGTTGACGTAAGTCGCCAAGGCCGTCACTTTGAAGAGGCTCTATCTAAACATGAGAGACAGTGCAGCTCAGAAGAAGTGCTAGAATGGCGGAAAGCGTTGACTTCTGTAGCGAGGATTAGAGGGTGGATATCACAGACAGTTGCTAATGGGTATGTTATTTGTTTGTATGTGTAAATTTTTGTGCGTCCATATGTTTTTATTTACGAATCTACGCATCTATATCCATCACAAATTTGAATCCGAATCCCTGTGCACTTGGATGGGAATCATGGGAAAAATTCTGAAAAAAGTTTGAAACTTATTGCATTGCATCAATTCAATTATAAATCTTTTAATTTGGTCAATTTAGTCCAAACCTATTTCTTTTTGTCAATTTAGTCCTAGCTATTTTGACATTTTACTAATTTAATTCTTTAATCATTTGCTAATTTGACCTTTAATTAATTTTGACTAGAAATTTCTGACGTTGCGAGCCAATCAATGCCGGTCGTCTTTGGTGCCATTGTTGCCATTGACATTGAAAATTTTTGCAATTTTTTTTTTTTTTAAACTTTTCTAATTTTTATTTTCATTTTTCCTTTTTTTTAATTCTTTATTTCCTTTTTCTTTTATCTATTTCCTTATTTCCCTCCATTAGTTGCCGGCCACTGACGAGAACAACGAGGGCAAGGTCAGTGAGGGTATCCCAGCCCTTGTGGCCTATAGTGATGGTGAGGAGCCTTGCTAGCAAGGCCCTCACTAGGCCCTCGCCAAATCCTAGAGGCTAGCGAGCGAAGGAAAATAAGGAAAAAAGAACAAAGAGAAAGTAAAGAGAAAAAGAAAAAAAAGTCACATTTTTAAAATAAAATTACAAAAATCGTCCATGTCAATACCGATTGTATTACATAGAATAACTAATGCTAATTGGACCATCACATCATCAATTTTTCGGCCAAAATTGACTAGAAAAACTAAATTGACAAATCGTCAAAAAGTGTAGAAGTCAATTGACAAAATAAAAAGGATTAGGACTAAATTTTCAAATATTCAAAAAAAAAATTAGGACTAGATTGACCAAATTTAAATGGTTTATGATTAAATTGGCACAAGTATAATTGGTTTAAGACTTTTTTAGTAATTTTCCTTGAGAGTGACTAATTCAAAATGGCAGAGATAGGGGAAGGAAGGAATCAAAGTAGACGCCTAACTTTGACTTTATATATATATATATATATATATATATATATGTGGGCAGGCATGAAGGAGAGCTAGTGAAGATGATAGTCGCAAAGGTTTCGAGTGAATTGAAGACCACGTGGATTGAACGACTTCCCATATTCATAAGATCAGGTATTTCCCAATTTCAGTTGAACCAAACGCCTAACTTGCGTGAGTATTCTCTGGATTGATCACGCGAGAGCTTTGGCCATTCTTCAATCCCCACATAGAGAAGGCATGTATGGTTCGCGTGGTTCATCTCCTACACCAATTTCATGGCTTTTCAAAATTACCTTACTCTTTCGGAATTTCCCTATAATTCATTTTAATTATATCTTATCATCTTTACTTTGGTTTATCTTGCTGGATTGCAGTGTATCTTCACCTTTCAGAAAAGAAAAGAAAAGAAAGTAAATGCCAAGTGTTCTTGACCTTTCGTGGCCCTGATACTCGACATGGCTTTGCTGCTTTCCTCTATATCAGTCTTGTGGCTGCACGAATTAGAGTGTATGGCAATGATGATCTGAACCTCATAGGTAAAGATGTTGCTCATGAGATTTTCCATGCTATCGACCACTCCAAGATATCCATTACGATTATCTCTGAAAGGTATGCCTCCTCTCAGTGGTGCCTTAAGGAGCTAGCACAAATGGTCGAATGTAAAAGAACAAAAGGGCAAAAGATATTGCCCATCTCTATAAAGTGAGGCCCTCATATGTGCGAGACATATCACATTGTTTTGGAGAGGACATGCTTCGACATAAGGAGCTGGTCGATGAAAGTACTTATGAGCAGTGGGAGCAAGCTCTCAAGGAGGTTGGGTCCTCCAAAGGATGGGTATCAGAGAAAATTGCCAATGGGTACTTGCTTTCATCATTTCTGCCAATGCCTTAATTTGAGCTAATTAGTGAGAATTTCTTATATTGTTTAGAACACCTTAATTTGATTTGATTATTGAAAACTTCTTATATCATTTAGAGCTTACCCAAGTTTATCTGGCAATTGATAGGCATGAAGGGATACTTGTAAAGCAAGTCATCAAGGAGGTTTCAAAGATTTTGAAGAATCCCCAAACACATGATCCACCATCCCCTCCACTGAATATTGATAAATCCTGGAGTAGGTAACAATTCACATTTAGCATATGTGATTCCTGCTTTATAGGAGGATTTCCTTGATGATCGTCATCATTTGCATTAATATCTAAATACTAGTGATCAACTCCTTTGGAGTTAAGAAACATGTTACGAGTCATATTATGTAATGTGTTTAATAAGAATGCCGTTGGTGGATTCAGATGTCACACGACTACCAAATGTCTCATGTTCGGATTTGACAAGTCTTACTTTACAAATCGAGAGAGAAGGACTTCCCCTTCTTGTTGTTTTTGCCTCCCAGTGGCTGTTTGCCTCCTTTTTATTGTGGTACCATGGCACCCCTACACTCTCTTGACTCTTTTGTCTTTTGAGTGTTTGTTTTGTTGGTGCCGGGCTTCCTCTCTTTGTATATTTGTTTGGTAAAATCTATATTATACTTACCTTTACCCAAAAAAAAAAAAAAATAGAGAGAATATAAAAGAAGCGAGGGAGAGCAGGGACACCAAGGGAACATAAGGAGAGAAAAATGCCCAGACAATAAAAAGTCAAGTCACCTTAATTAGTTGTCTGAAGGTACCACAAGGTAGTTGCTATTGACATGAAGTAAAATGCAATCTTCCGAAATACAGATTGCCTTCAGATTAAGTCTAGCACATCTTCCTTACTATAACCAATCAAAAACAAAATGGGAAAATGAAAATGGGAATGCACTTATATGCCTTGAAATATATTACAATGTACTCAAATCACCAGAAGAAATATCTCCTTTCCTAGCATTTTCATCTTTCTTGAAAACTAAAATATGAATATGCACGCATGGAAAAAGAAGCCACGCTAATGTCGTTAAGAGGAAGTTTTCATCGGAAGAGAGAAGGCATTGCACTTAAAATGCCCAAGCAATTATTGAAGACGTAAGGCAGCTTACCATTCACAAGCAAAGACAAAAACAGTTTTCTCATGCCCACATGAGAGGTTGTTACACTGGTCCACGGAGAAAAGTTGCTGTCAGAATTTAATGATCGACAGTGAGAGAGCAACTTCACTCCAGAACCATTGCGCACACCCCAATATCAGGCAATGCCGGCTTTGAGCCTTGCGTACGTTCTCACATTTGTTGGTCCGGAAATGGAAACTTCTCCTGCCGATCTGAACTTTTCAGTTGACATGCAAGGCACGATGTTTTCTCAAGCTATTGATAACTAATTTATAGACTCATTCATAGGTCTGCCTGCTCATGTTCTATTACAAATATATAGAGCACAAACAACTCATTTACTTTGGCCATGGTTTGTCATTTTACATCCTCCAAGGCCCCATTATCACTGCACCACAAGATTGACGATTTGCTAGGGATTAGAGACGCCAGAGGATGCTCATTGGACCAAACTAGGTATGCATGACAACATTTGGTCGAGCACCAAGCACCTCAGTTTCCTTCAAACTACTCATTGGAATTTAAATTACACACAAAATGATGCACAAGAAGCCATGAAAAGAAGCAGGAATCATACTGTTGCTATGACGTCAGAACAAATCTGCTCCTCTTGAATTTCCATCTTGCTCCTTATAGAAAGATGTACATAAGCTGCACCACCACCAGGTACTATACTAAGTTTCCAGCATCCATCCCAGCAAATGTGGCCTACTCTGCATCCTCTATCCTAAGTTTCCAGTCTTCAAGTCCCACCTCACAATGCTAATGGAACAAAAAAACAGGAAGTAGAACATGTGCTTAAAGGATGGAAATGGTCGTCATCACACGGTTTGGGTAAGAGCGCTTCTTGAAGGAACTTGACAGCAAACAAAGACACCGTTCTTTCCATCTCTGAACCCCGGACATTGCACAACAGCTACATTCATCAAGCCTTGCATTTTGTTCATAACAACTGTTTCCAGTCCTTCCTTGAGATATCCTCTGCAATTATTAGCAAGGGGACACTTAATTGAGTTGCCTTCTCCAGCGAAGGAATCATTTCATTGACATAAGAAATCGTCCGATCAGTTACAAGGACTTTGGCATCCTGAACTCCGCGAAAGGTCTATCCTGGTTTGTAATGAAATGGGGCGACCTATAGCCCTTATTTATCTGGCAAAAAAAAAAAGTTTTACTTAAGTGAAGAAATCATACAAAGGTAAAATTTTAAATGAGAGGTGGGTATGCACGCAACAAGCTCAGGATTTGTTAATGTAGGCAATTGGTATCCCTTTAAGGGACATATTTTAGAAGACAGAGAGCTGAATAGCACTCTTTCCAAACTTCGCAAGGAGACAATAATCCAACTCCGTATTACTTCAAACCTAATGCTAAATTGACCACCTTCATTCCTTCCTCGACTAGAAAAAAGGTTTCAGAAGATGAGGATGACTCGATAGAGATAACTCCATCATGTTCAATCCTTTTCTATAGCATCACAATTATTCTTCCAATGAGTTCATCGTTTCCAGCAGAGATAAATAACACAGCCGCAAAATGCTGAAGAAAATTAAGAATTTCATCATGAATAGCTCATCTCTTGGACAATGCATAAAAAAGAAAAATCAATCAATAACCTTTGATCTGATCACTCCCTCTTACAAGAAAGCTCTTTTCACGTCTCTTCCCGTCAAAATCCTAATCCTTTTACAGTTTTTTTAAAGAGATTGGATTAGGCTCCAAATGAAACTGCCAACTACCTAGGTTTGATCAATGCTCGAGCCAGGATTGCGGTGGCTGTGCCAACACCAGCTAAGTATTTCATGCGGGCTGCTATCTGGAAGTACATACATTTGAGCGCAAAAATTGAATTTTGAGAGCATAAGCATGGGAGAAAGTTTCTGGGAGAGAAGAAACTATAAACCATGAATGATCCCATGGTCTAACGTTGCCCAGCATTCTCCATTGCATTTGAAAGTTATATTGCTCAGGCAATCGTGACACCATTATTCATGACCTTCGGAGTTTCGGACTGTTAGAGGACAACATTGCATTCTGAAGTAAAGTGAATCTAAATAAATCAATTAGGCCATAATGGAGTCCGTCCAGTATATCCGAATATAACTGTAAATAACAGAAGTCTACACTACGGCCAGTTGACGAATAACTGATCAGACAAAATTATATTGTTCTGAGGAATTTTCCTTCAAAAGGGCGTTTTTGTACCACTCTACATATAACAATAACAAAAAAATAAAAACGTAATCCGCCAGAATAGCATTGATATTCTTGAAATCTTGCCTAGATATATATTATTGACAAGAAAACTGATCAATCATCCGACTCCATGAGCCGAAATTCCAATCCGACAGAGCATTTTTACAAGCGCAACCTTCGTTGTCCGGCAAAGGGCTAACATCAGACTTCTACTTTCAGCATCCACTGTGTCTCTTTTTTTTCAACTATCTCGACCTTTCAACTAAATGTTTATGACATACGATGAACATGGGTTTGGATAACACTTAAGCACGTGTGTCATACATGGGTCAACCCATGCAAACACATTGGGGAATTTCAGTGATAGAAGTCAATATGTTATTGATAACAACACAACACATTATACGCATTCACACATTGATGTGTGACATATTGATGTAAGTATAAAAAACTTTACCAATTTATATACGAAAACCTATTTCCAAGATTTGTCAAACATGTCATGTTAGACACTTGAATACATGTTATCTTTGGATTTCAAAGTTGTGATATGATTATTAGCGGCATCACACTATTATCCCATGAACATACGAATTGTCAATTATTTTAATGAGTGCAAATGCCACAAGCTAAAGTATTTCATTAATAATTGCTTTTCCTAACATGCTATAGAATTGATTAATATAGCTTTGTCTAATTAGTCATAAATTTTAAGTTCAACAAGCCTAATTTGGACAGTACAAATAAGTAAATAGACCACATCCAATTTACCCTAATTGCATGTTAGAGATGTATGAGCAACTGGACTTCTGAGAAACGCTTGTCATGCCTCTAGAGTTGTCGTGAACATATGAGTTGTCAATTATTTTAATGAGTGCAAATGCTACAAGCTAAAGTATTTCATTAAAAACTGTTTTCCTGATATGTTATAGAATCAATTAATATAGTTTGTCTAATTAGTTATAACTTTTGAGTTCAATAAGCCTAATTTGGACAATAGAAAATAAGCAAATAGATCACGTCAAATTCACCCAAACTGCATGTTAGATATGAGCAATTGTACTTCCAGAAAGCATTAGAGAAACCCTTGTCATGCCTCTAGATTAGCATACCCTATATCTAATTTGCATAGATCTTACGTATGGTACTGTAAACATTCATACATTGGCAAAATCTTTTTTTCTAACAAGGGGAGTGTGTTCTGTCTGTAATAATGTCCCATGGCAACCAAAAGAACTCTATCGTGTGCACGGTGTCATATAACTATCTTCTGGGAACAGGATATCTGAGGATACTCCATGAATTACTTCAAGTCCATGATGAAGAATAAGGGCTGAAGCAACAAAGGAGACAATGAAGAAAAGAAAAACAATGTAATCTGGAAAGCAAGACAAGTTAGTCAGCTTGAAATGTCACAGCCAAAAGTACAGAACGTCTAGCATTGCCCTATTTACAAGAGGAAAACTGCATACGCAAAACTCAATCTAAAACAGCACAGCTCTGCACATATGCCTTCAGGATAACTCTCAATTCCAATGTTGCAGAAAACTAGACCAGCCGGCTCCCTCATAATTAATATATAAAAAAAACACAATATCTCTCGGTCTGTCCAAATGGCCACTAAGGGGCTGCATGTTTTTATTCCTTGTTTCTGTTCAAGAACAGAAATTTTGTTTTTTTGTTCCCGGGAACAAAAAATACAATAGAAACGTGTTTGTTTGCGTTTTTGTTCAAAATCAGATTTTTTTGTTCCCGGAACACAAAAAGAACAGAAATGAGAAACAAAAAAAAATTGTTTCTTACTCCATAAACACTTTCTTCTTCTTTTCTTCTTTTTCTTTTCTTCTCTCTCCTCTTTTCTTCTTCTTTTCTTCTTTTTTTCTTCTTTGGTCGATTGCTGGCCTCGGCCATGGCTGGCGACCAGCCGTCGAGGGCCGGCGACGCCGTCGAGGGTCGGTGACCTCGCCGGAGCATCGCCGGCCCCCGGCGAGGCCAAGCCTCGCCGTGGCCGGGCGAGACTGCCAACCGAAAGAAAAAAATAAAAATAAAGGAAAAAAATAAAATAAAAATATTTAAAAATTAAAAGAAACAAAAAAAAAGAACATAAATTTGCCAAACGTGTTTTTATTCATTTTTTATTCTCGGAATAAGTTTACCAAACACATCTTTCTGATAAAAAATTGTTCCTCGGAACAAAAACATTTTTTCTATTTCTGTTCCCTGGAACAATTTTTGAACAGAAACGTTACCAAATGCGCCCTAAATTACTCCAACTCCAGCACAACCCTCCATGATATATAAACAACTCTATAAGCAGATAATTCCAAGATTAAAATGACAGAAACAAGAACTTCGGAAGAAGAAATAAAACAAACACACACCTCTAGGTCCCATAGTAACGGAAACAGCACCAGCTAATTTATTAATCCCATATTGAAGAGACCCTCTGCATTCCATGCCAAAAGATATCTTCTTTGGACCTGCTTTCACCACATAGTTGCCAACTGTTTGCCCTTTTCTCCATAGACCAAATACCCTCCTATTTCCACTCAGATTCTGAACGGTGAACAACACCCAATTCTTCAATCTCAATCCAAAGGGTATGATTCGTAAAAGGGCACAAAGAAATTTAGGGAAAACAAAAGAAAAAGAGGAACTTACCGGAAAGAGCAGATTCAGACCAAAAAATAAAAATAAAAAATAGCTCATGGTGGGTCCCACAGTCCCACTTCTTTGTTTCACGCATTTAGCCAGCATAATCTCTCCGCCTCTCTCTTTCTTGCCATTTCCATCTTTGTCACCATCTGCTGCCCCCACACAGCTTCGAGCTCCAAGTCTACGACTCCATGATTGCTTGGATCGAGAGTTGTTTAAGGAAGTTGACAGGAAGCTTGCAGTTGAGCACAATTCTCTCCCCACTGTTAGCGTTAAAAGAGCAAAGACAGAACCAGTGAGAAAAAACTCTGCAAAAACCTAACAAAACCCCCCACAATCATAATCACAAATCGGAAATCACGACAGCATAACAGAAACCCACCAGAAGAAGAACAAAGCCATGGCCAATTTCTCCTACCTCTCCGACAACGACCACTCTGCAGTGGAAGACATTCTTCTTCTTCCACCAACGACTTTAGTGCAAGACTTGCTATAGCAGAAGTAATTACCCAAAAAAAAAAAAAAAAATAGTCCCAAAACCCTTCCTCTACTAATAATTGACTGCCCGATCCAATTTATAATCTTCTTCTTTTCTCTTTTATCCTATCATACATTTCAATTCCGGATGAAATAGGTGAAATGGAGATTGAAGAGGAAAGACCCATAGCATCGCTGACAACATTGAAAATAAAATTGTTGATATATAAAAGGACCCAGTGGAGATGGAAACAAGGCAAACGACGTTGCAGCTATATACGACATGACATCTGTCTGAGAGTTTCTTAACAATGTGGCCAGCTTGATGCTTCAACTGCATATTGAGCGCATATGCCTCCCTAGGTTTATGTAGGACTAGAGCTGGCTTTTATAATTTTATTGGTCGTGCAAGTTAGCATTTCGTATTCCAAGAAACGATATAGTGGCAAGGAGGGAGTTTAATCCAACGATTAAGTGACTTACAGCGGGAGCAAGAGGCTTAGATACTAGTCAACACTCTTCAACACCAAATATTATTGACGCCTGACTATTAGTTTGAGGATTTGCTGTGTTCTCATTTAAAGATGATTGGTGTTGAAGAGTGTTAGTAGTGTATGAGCCTCCCATCTAAGTCCCTCAATCATTTAATTAAACCCCTCTCTTCCAACCAATATTTCAGATCTTGAAATATCTGTATGCCCTATATGCTGACTTGCACCAGTAATAAAATTAAAAAAACCAGGACCCGCCCCACACAAAGAGACCAAGTCCGCTCAATGTGCACTTGAAGTATCAAGCTACGTACATTGTAAAGTGATTCCCATTTACAGCCACGTTGTTTGCCATACCTTCCATTTCCGCTAGTTCCTTTTACATATCAAGGATTCTAGTTTCAATATTATCAGCAACTGGATAGGGTCTTTCCTCTTCAATCTCCATTTTGCCTAATTTATCTATAAATAAATGGTTGAAATGTTACAGGCATTGGGAAAAAGTGAATGAAATTGATTATAAATGGCATTGAGTAGTCAGTCAATTGCCAATAGAGAGAGGGTTCTAGGACCATTTTTTCTTATGGTTCATTCTGCTGTAGCAAGTCTTTCACCAAAGTTTTCAAGGACAATATCAAAAAATTGGGAAACGTAAAATAACTGCTAGAGAAGTGTTTGTTTCAAAGAAACTCCTGAAATTGGTGATTTGTAATCCTCTAGCTCGCTGGTGGTACGAATCTTCGCCAGAAAAGTCCACATGCTTGTCATGCCATGAATAGGGCATTTTTATACAAAATCGTCTGAACTCAATTTCCAAATTTCCCAAATTAAACCCTAATCCCAAAATCTTATCCTTTGATCCCAAATTTCACTGCTCACCCTCGTTTAAACTAAACCATTTGCTGCCTCCTTCAACTCCCAAATCTCCACCTGTCACCTTCGCTCGCCTTCTTCCCTTCCTCAAACCTAGCACTGCACATCTCCAGCTCATGCTTTGCCTCTCATTCATTGCCTCAAGCTCTTCCTCAAACTTGGCAATCGCCACGTTCATGGAGCAGATCACACCCTTGAGGAGTAGACCGAGGGATGCCATCTCTGGATTCAAGTTACATGTCCAATTGTTGTCACCTCTTTGAAACTCTTCCATATTAATATTAAAGGCCAACCCTCAAACTTCAGTCGCCTTCAAGTCAACATTCCAAGTAATATGGCTCAACCAATTTATGTACAAAGTACAAACCACATGTTCAAATGATTACAATCTTCACAAGGGCAAAAGATTGCAGTGCCATCGACCATCACATGATAACATCCCGATATTGTTGGAAAAAAATACCTCCTCTCTCACATGGTTGTATGCAAGAGAACAAAGGGGCAAAGGATATTGCCCACCTACTGTAAAATGAAGGCCTCGCAAGTGCAAAACATGGCAAGACATGGCGCAATGTGCAACCTATGAAAACCTCTCTGACACACATTTTCTGCAACCTGGATAATGTGATCAAATGAAGGTTTTGGTGAAATGATGAAAGCAAGTACTCAAAAGCAGACTTATCAAGAATTGCACGTAACCAAAGCAATGTAAACAAGATAATAATCACATTGACAGGCGCTATCACCAACACTTTTCTTTTCCTTTATTTATTTATTTATTTATTTTGGGGGCAGCTATCACCAACACTTAATTCACAGAATATGCATGGTGTTAATGACAACCATCGTGACCGGGCCGCCCACGCTCATGACCTTACCTAAGTGAGACCCACTAACAACTCACTCACGACCTTGCCAACATTTACCAGACACACACTACGAAGGCACCAAACAAGACTCGACATATTGAACCACGGTGACCCAAAAATAAAAACGTATCTTGAGATAAGTGAAAAACCATCATTAAGCGAACTCTATCACTACCCATTCGAAGCGACTCAAAATCGGAAGAAAATGTGCACGACCTTGGTTCACACATTTTGTCAAAGAAATGGTGTGCAGTGGGTTGAAGAGAGAACGTTGAGAATTTCAAAACCTGAGCGTACATCCAGACTTGGAAGAAATCACCAAGACATACTTGAAATCAACAGCGGCAACCTCCGTAAAACGCAACACCGCGTATGGACAAAACAGGGCGAGGCCACAAAAGGTTTGTGGAGTCGCGAGGACTCCCTACCCGGCTCGGAGACGGTGGAGAGATGGCGAGCTCGAGACGAATCGAGCAATGGCCGACCGCCACAGCAATATCTTCCGAGTCGCGATCCTCAGGAAATCGACTTACCGAAAACATGGCGTCGGGAAAGAAAGCCCGCGGGCGCCGGAGTCCGTCGAACGGCCCATGGCGGTGGCCGAGAAGGCCCAACCGAGTCGCTCTCGGTTTCGGCCTCTCGCTCTCCTTCTCAATCCCACCCCCCACCCGGCGCGCGTCTCTCTCCCGATATCTCTCTATTTTTCCCTTCTCTCGGCCCTCTCTCCTTTTAACGGCCACCGGCAGGCAGGCGCGCCTGGCTTCTGCCACCACCAGCTGCCCTACCGGCCTGGCCCCGACCCGGGAATCACGCCCCTGTCCTCCTGCTCTGCCTCTGCCGCTGGGTTCACTGTTCCTCCCGTACCAAGGAGTGAATGTTTTCGATATCTCGAACATTTTTTGCCAAATAAAAGGAAAAGATCGATGGAGATCTCATCCATGGAGTTCAGACATAATGTGTGAAATGAAAAGGTGTGATGGGGGCTTTGAGCGACTATGGAATGCCACTCAGGGCAAACAAATATTGACAAGGACGCAAAATGAGCGTAGACAGTAAAGATGAGAGCGCTCCCCTTCATTTGTGAGCATGTGAGAAAAGAAAAGAAAAATCGGAAATGACTCTATCCAAGAAAAAATTATCTATTACCCCAATCAAGGATATGACAAAAGAATGTTGTCCGAGGTGAGCCGATCATGTTGAATTGAAGATTTTGGGAAGATTCAAGAAAGATGTGCACACTGTATTAGAAGAGGTTGAAAAGTACTTAAAAAAAGATGTGAAAGGAGACTAATGAAAACATGGAGCATTTAGAGCATTTGGGGACGGCACAAATATGACGTAATGAAATTTCTTATAACTAACTTCATTTCGTGTGATAAGACTTGGTTTTTTTTGTATTAGGTGTTTAAATAAGTATAATGCTAGGACGTGCTTGGATTCTAGTCTACATAAAATAAGGAAACGTGGGGAAGCACGCGTTTAGTCTAACTTAGGATATTTTTAGAAGCTGAAGCAAACAATGCCTCGTTTTTTTTTTGCACTAAACAAACCAAGCAGCAGGAGTGTCGAGGAGTTTATGTGTTTAATTCAGCTAACAAACCCATAAGATGGAATGTATAATGAGTAAGCTCCAAAAGAGTAGAAGATCAAACGGCCCTTACATAAGAACATGAAGTGTCAAGGAGCTTCCACGTTCGATTCGAATTTATTTTGCCAAAAAGAAGAAGATGAAAATTAATAGAAATATCACCCAAAAAAAGAGTTGAGACAGGATGATGAAGTGGAGAAGGGAAAGCCATTATGGAATGCTAGCGAAGTCTTATGACACCAAAAAAAAAGTCCTATGGCACAGATTGCGGGGCAAAAGAATATTGACACGCACAATTATTTGTAGATGATGGGCATAGCGGCACAAATAGTGATGGAAACGAAATTCTCATAAGCAACACCACTAAATACGATCAGATTTGGTCTGTCACTATAGGGATTTAAAAGTCATGACATCAGCACCGCATGTTTGGATTCCAGTCAACACAAAACAAAGTAAATGTGAGAAGGATGATTTTGTCTTTAACTTAGGATATAGGCCGCCGTTTGGTTCAATATTTGCAATAGGTCTAGGACTCTAGTCTCTTGGCTAAATGCAAATGCATTTAAATATTTCATATGATAACTACATTTTATCACCATTAATTTAGTAGTATCCATACGGAGAAGCAAAGAAGAGAAATTAATTGGTTTTACGGCCAAAATATTCAATCCAAATTGGCAGTCTTGTGGACATCCGAATCAAACTGTTTAATAGTGATTGTCCCCCTCATAGGCAAAGACATTGCTCATGAAATTCGTAATGCGATTGATCAGTGCACGATATGTATTCAGATCGTCTCTGAAAAATTTGACTCCTCATCTTCTTGCCTCAATCTAGCTCAAATTGTTAAATACAAGAAGAAAAATGGGTAAAGGTATTGCCCATCTTCTATAAAGTAGAGCCCACAACTACAACACATCCTCAACATAAGGATCTCAAATGCGGAAGTACTTATGAGCGATGGGATATGTTTGTTGAATATGTTTTGGGATGTAATCTTGCAATTGGAGGTGAAATGAGCCACAAATCAGTGACAGATCTAAACTGGCGTTGGTAACTCTATGAGTAGCGCTGTAAGTTTGCACCATCTAATTTTCATTTTCCTAATTGATGTAATAAGCATGTGTCGCAGGTCGCAAATTTGAAGTGGCATTGATAATAGAGTCATAAGTTTGCCACATCTATTTTCCTAGTTGCTGTAATAAGATAAAAATAAGATTCATGTGTCACAAGTCAATCATTTGAGATCAAAACGGTGTGACAACTTAGGTTTCATCAGATCATTTGGATCATTGGAATACCTAAGCTGAGATTGTTCACTTGCTCACTCACCCAAAGACATTAAAGTTTGAAATAGGAAGTCATTGCCAGTAATGGCCAGTAATACACTTCCATCGATGGAGCATCACATAAGCACAACCGTCATGCAGGAGAAGAAGCAACTTGGGGTCCTTGCGGAAATAACCTATGTAATTCCAGTTAAGACCTTTCGGAGTAAAGACGGAAAACGGTTACGGTGACTCCACGGTTTACTTCGGTTTTCTTCTTTGCCCAGCTAAACTAGCATCTACTTGATATCTTAGGGCACACCTCAGAAACCGCCTTTTATCTTCAAAATTTAATCCTATGTGCCTCCATCCATACAATAATAACCAGTATGACCACATCTTACGCTAGTTGATCATTAATTAACAAAGATAATTAATACTAAAATAATTAAAAAATTATTCAAAGTTGAAAATAAACCTAAAAGAACCCTAAGCCAAAAGTTGAGCTTTGCATTTAATCTATAATCAAATTCTTTTAATATAATTTTTAAATAAATTTTAGTAATATATATCTTTTACATTACTCTCAACATGAAAATGTAAAATGTTATATAGTCATTGTTTCTTTTTTGCAATTTTAAAAATACTAAAACTAAAAAAACTTAATTTGATCACACTAAAGGACTTTTTAAATATATGTTTACCGAACAGTCTTACATTTCTCCAATGCACTTTTCAGTTATAGTTTACGAAATAGTTTAGTATTTTGGAAAACCCTTTTACCTCAAAGGTATTTGCATTCTTTCAAGGGCATTTCCCCAAAGCCGAACTAAACGGGCCCATAGTCTAAGTAGTCGTTTCTACCTCAACATTATTGATGATATAATTGAATTTACAAAAGAAATTACCAACTAAGCAGTCGTTTCTACCTCAGCCACCTTGCCGGCCTAGGGTTAAAAAAATAGGTTAGAAAAAATAAAAAATAATAATATAATATAATAAAAATTCAGAAAAATATTAAAATATTATTAAATATGTCTACATCAATGCCCGTGGTATCACATAGAATAGTTAGCACCCACGTCAATAATTTTCTAGCTAAAAATGGCCAACTTGACTTAGTAAACAAAACGTAGCAAAACGTGAAAAAATTTAGAGCTCAATTAATATAATTGAAATGTTTAGGATTGAATTAACAAAAATATAATAGATTTAAGATTTTTTGGATAATTTTCCTCTCAGATATGATTGGCATAGATCGTATGGTTCTATTAAAAAAAAATACTGACATGCTAAAGAAATTTTTTTTTCTAACGAGGGATCATGTTCTAAAAAGTTCGAAACATTCAGCATTGCCCTCTTTGCTGAAAAGCGAAAGTTCACACTCAAAACTCAATCTGAAAAAGCACAGTCCGGACATACGCCCTCAAGATAACTTTCAGCCCCTCATACTAATAAAAAGTCAAATAAAAAAAAATCCAAAATTAAAATGACAGAAACAGGAATTTCAGAAGAAGAAACTGCATTAGCTAATTCATCGATCATGTTGAGGCTATAGAAGGGGTGAATAGGTTAATTTAGAAAACGATTTTTCGAGAAATAAATAAAGTTAAGTTTGATATAAGCAAAGACGGTTCTTGCGCAAGCGACAAAAACTTCCCTGCTAGTAGTGTATGTCTTTTGCTTTGTCTCGGATTGATATGGTGCTGGCCGACGGAATCCAAGCGGGAACAAGGCCCTCATAATCTTTAAAAGAAACTTTAGAATTAAAAGGCTTTCAGATGAGTCGATCAAAGACGAAATATATGATGAGTGATGTTGATAAGAGTAGAAACTTAAATGACATCAAGGCAAGAACATGGAGTATCAAGGAATGAGTGTTTTCAATATCTCAAACATTTTTTACCAAATTAAAAGGAAAAGATCGATGGAGATCTCAACCATGGAGTTCAACAGGATGTGTGAAATAAAAAGGTGTGATCGGGGCTGTGAGCAACTTGGAATGCCACTCAGGGGGCAAATAAATATTGACATGGACGCAAAATGAGTGTAGATAGTAAAAATGAAAACGCTTCATTTGATTTGTGAGTATGTGAGAAAAGAGAATATGATTGTTATCAACGTACTTTTAGTTTCATGTATGAGATTCGACTTTCACGGTAAGTGATAATAATAAAAATTGAGAGTTAAGATAGAACATGCTAAAGAAAAAAGAATCAATCTCAACAATTAATGTAATAAATTTCATAGCGATAATGATCGCAATCAATCGCAGACGGACGGTCCTAATTTTGGGTTCTTGATCGGGCAACTTTCTTGAGATCCTCAAGAAAGTTGCCCGATCAAGAACCCAAAAGTAGGACCTCTCAAGAAAGTTGCCTGACCAAGAACCCAAAATCAGGACCGTCCGTCTGCCGAGAACGAATCGGGACCGTTGATCATCCTCCAAAACCTGGTAAATTCAAACCGAGAGCGAAATAAATTAAAGTAAAAAAAAGGACAGCGACACTCAACTACAATACACTTTGGCGCTTAAATCGACGCTTAATTTCCGCGAGCGACTCCATCCAACGGCCAGCGGGCGTCCGTACGAGATTCCCCGTCTTCCTTCCCCGCAGAGAGAGTGAGAGAGAGAGATTGAAAACTTGCTCTCTCTCTCTTCGCTCGCTCCATTTTTTCTCTCTCTTCTGCGCACTATCAGTCGTCGTCGTCGTCTTCTCCTCCTCGTCCTCCTTCGTCGTCTTCTTCGTCTTCTCTTCAAGTCGCTATTTCCGCTTCGATCTTCTACTGTGTCTTCTGGTGCGATTGTTGGAAACATGGAGGCAAAACACAAGCCGGAATGATTCGACGTTTTCACGTTGAGGTTCTTGGATTGGCGGGTAAACGAAAACGAGTTGAGTCTTGAAAGCATCAAGTCTTGAGTAAGAGAAGAAAATGTCTGCCTTTGCAAATGTTCTCCTGGCCCTTCTGCTCATCTACGCTTGCAAAATCGTGCCGAAGAAAACAAGGGCGGTCCCTCAAAACTACAACGTGTTCCTGAGCTTCAGAGGCGAAGATACTCGCACTGGCTTCACTGATTTCCTCTACATCAGGCTGGTAGATGCTGGGTTCCACGTATTCAGGGACAACGATGCGCTCCCTGTTGGCGAGGAGATAGGCTCAGAGCTTCTCCAGGCAATCAGGAATTGTCAGATCGCAATCCCTATCATCTCCGAACAGTATGCACAGAGTAAATCATGCCTCCGTGAGCTCAATGAGATCATGGATTGCCACACAAAGCGTCGCAAATCGGTCTTCCCTGTGTTCTATAAGGTAGATGTAGTTGATGTACTTAAGCAACGCGGTATTTTCGGAAAAGCTCTACGGGAACATAGAAGGCATTGCAGCTCAAGAGACGTGCAAAATTGGGAGTTTGCGCTGACTTCTGTCGCGGGCATTAGAGGATGGACATCACAGGCCATTGCTAATGGGTATGTATGTGTGTGTACATATATGTATGTATTTACGAATCTACAGATCAGAATCCGAACCTCCCTGCCCTTGGAGGAAAATAACTGATCCAGATTTAAAGAGTTAGGGGAGTAAAGGAATTAAACGGTACGCTTGTTTCTGATTTTTACACTTGTTTATGTGGGCAGGCATGAAGGAGAGCTGGTGAAAATGGTGGTCGCAAAGGTGTCGAGTGTTTTGAAGACGACGTGGATCGAAAGGCTCCCCATATTTTCTATGTTGATGTCTTATTACCACATAAGATCAGGTATCTCTCCCTTCCGTTTGAGCCCAGCAC
Source organism: Eucalyptus viminalis (assembly GCA_014182385.1). Classification (NCBI taxonomy): domain Eukaryota; kingdom Viridiplantae; phylum Streptophyta; class Magnoliopsida; order Myrtales; family Myrtaceae; genus Eucalyptus; species Eucalyptus viminalis. The sequence goes on along the minus strand of CM024529.1, from coordinate 19,443,367 downwards.
CTCTCATTCCCAAGTATTCTCTATGTTTGTCATAGGAGAGCTTTGGCCTCCCTTCGATTCCCCCATAAAGAAGGCGTGTAGGGTTTGCGTGGTTTATGACCTAGACCAATTTCGTGGCTTCTAAAAGTCATATTCGACTGTTTTGATTTTTCATATAATGTTCATACTGGCTACATTTTATCATCATCACTTTGATTTGTCATATTAGATTGCATCATCATCATTTTGGTTTGTCATATTGGATTGCAGTATATCTTTACTTTTCGGAGAAGAAAAGAAGTGAAGTTTTCTTGGCCTTCCATGGCCTTGATACTAGATGCGGCTTCGCCGCTCACCTTTGCAATAGCCTTATGGATGCAGGAATCAATGTGTTTAGAATTGATGACCCGTCCTTAATAGGTAAAAATGTTAGAAATGAGATTCGAAATGCCATTGACCACTGCAAGATTTCCATTCCAATTCTCTCTGAAAATTTTGCCTCCTCTCATTGGTGCCTCGACGAGCTAGCTCAAATACTCGAATGCAAGAAAATAAGGGGGCAACGGATGTTGCCCATTTTCTATAAAGTGAAGCCCTCGGATGTGAAAGACCTATTGAATTCTTTTTGGAGGCAACATGCGTCAACAAAAGAAGCTATTCAGAAGAAGTAAGTACAAGCAGTGGAAGCAAGTTCTCAGGGAGGTTGGGTCCTCCAAAGGATGGGAATCCGGAAAAATTGCAAATGGTACTTACTTTTATCATTCCCACGAAAACTCATTTACTGAAAAACTTATACTGTTCATAGCGTATTTAATTTGATCCTAATACTGGAAACTTCATTTATTGCTCAGAACTAACTTAAGTTAATCTGGCAATTGGCAGGCATGAAGGGGTACTTGTGAAACAAATTGTCGAAGAGGTTTTGTGGTTGTTGATGAATCCCCAAACGCATGACCGTCCCATCACCATCCACTGAACATTGAGTCGATCATGGAGCTAGTAACGACTCAATCATCTCCTATTTTACAAGAGGATCTTCGTAGACGATCCAAAGTGTCATCATCTATTGTTCATCATTTGCATTAATTTTCTAAAGACTAACGGTGAATTCTTTTAGACTTAAGAACCATGTTACTCATATTATGTTGTGTAATCTATTTAATAAATATGTCTGTTTTTGGATTCAAATGTGACAAGTCTGTTCTGTTACCAAAAGAAGCGTGAATGAGGTCATGGAAACCGAGGAAATGGAAGGAGGAGACGAATATGTCCAAACGATAAAAGCCCAGTGAGGTCAATTAGTTGTCTGAACGGGCCGTGTAGGAGTTGCTATGGAGTTGAAGTTAAATGTGATCTTTCGAGATTCAGATTGCCTTCGGATTAAGTGTCTGACCATCTTCCTTACTATAACCAATCGAAAACTCAGTTCGTTCCGGTGTAAAACAAGATAAGAAAATGAAAATGATAAAACAGTTCCAACTTCCCTTAACACAGCTTGATATGTACAGCACTGTACCCCATCACTAGAAGAGAATATATCGTTTCTTAACATTTTCATCTTTCGTAAAACTAAAATCTGATCATGCACGCATGGAAAAATAAGCCATTTGATACCCTAGCTAATGTGGATGAGAGAACCGACCAAAAAATAAATAAAAAATGTGGTTGAGAGACAATTTTTCGTAGGAAAAGAGAAGGGAACAATTAGATCTGTTACAAGGATTTAGCACGTCAATCTTAAATCTTAATGCGACTTGTTGCAGAAGTTGAACATGTTCTTTGCCATTAATTTCTCCAATATATGATTGTGCTTCTTCATTATGTCAAAGTCCATGGTGCCTTGCAGATGTTTTTTTAACCAGCAGCCATGACCTTAAAACTGTAGCTGCCGTCCAATTAATCATCAGTGATGCAACCCCTTTATGCAAAAATTGAGTATTGCAGATCAGATAGCAAGCGCAAACGCAAAGGATACACGCGGCTCTTCAGCCAAACTATATGCATAATGAACTTACGGGGGCTTTTGCATAATGAGCATGGTCACGGATCTTGTTCAATCCAGAGAAGCTCACCCCAAAACATTTCTGCTCGCGAGTGGGTGCGAAAGCAGCGCACTCCAAAGTTAAAAATAAGAATCTAAAGGTCATATTTTCATAACATGCTGCAGAGAGAGGATTTGCCGACGAACTAAGCTCATGTTTACGCGTGGTCTGTCAATACTCTGGCAAATAGCATGAAAAATAGCATGAATATGTAGGTTTTAGGACTTCAAGGAAGGCTTAGCATGTTATGAAAATATTGGAGAAGCCGATGCAAAGTGTTTGGGCCTTAGAAGCTCAGAACACTGCCAAGGGACCGTAAGCCTACAAAGATAGTGCTAGAACAATTGCAAAGGGCATTCTTTTTCTTCTTTATTCGTAACTTCCCTTTTCCTCTCCTCTTTTGATTTTAAGAATGTCTTCAATTGCTAATCCAAATCATTTTTTAATAATTTTTAAATAATTTTATTACTTTTTTCTTTTCTTTTTTCTTATTTTCTTTTCTCTCTCTTCTTCTTCTTCTTCAAGGTCTTCCGGTCGTTGACCTTAGAATGACTGGCGACCGCCAGACGAGGGCCGACAACCTTGGCGGAGCGTCGCCGGCCCTTAGTGAGGCCGCGCCTCTTCGGCCAAGCCTTGGTTGGGCAAGTAGCCTCATCCAGATTTGACAAGGCCGAGCTCACCCCGCCTATGGCATGGGTGGTGGACAGCGGCGGCGGTTGAAGAAGAAGAGAGAGGGAAGAAGAATGAGAAGAAAGAAGAGAAAAGAGCAAAAATAAGTTGTCTTGATTTTGTTATCGGGAACAAAAAATCAACTTTTTTCTACTTCTTGATTTTGTTCCAAATTTACTTCCGGGAACAAAACATAGAAATTTGTTTCCGGAAACAAAAATTTTACCAAACGGATTTATGTTCCAAATCTACTCCCGATAATAAAAAGGATAGAAATTTTCACTGTTTGGTTGGTTATCAAATGTGCTCTAAGCGACGCTGCTTTGCTATTCCTCATGGACTAGAATTTTTAACAAAAAATTCAACTAAATTTAAATTATAAACACCACATAATTATTTTGGCCGAAATATCTCTTCATTGGTACTTAAATAATGTTTTTCTTTGATTTATCACTTAAGTGAGTTAGCGAAATTTTTTTATATTAAAGTGAGCACTATTCACAAATTTTTATACTTTTCCTGTTCTTCTCCTGGCTAAACATGGATAGTTTTGTTTAGTTCCTGGTCTAGATCTAAGCAGTGGTTTACTGTGGTGGTGAGATTTCCGTCTTTTGTACATATCTCAAAAGCAGTGCTCTTTTAGAAAAAAAATGCAGCTGGGCTGAGGGTCTCATGGTGTGATATCAAGCTTCATCAGGGCATGACAACATAATTACGGATTTCCTTCCCCGACAACTCATTCAACACGATATAAATAGGGGCGATGTACACAATATAATAGACATGGGAATTCTTCTCCCCAAAACGAAGACAGAAATGAATAAGCATGCCCTCAACTTTTAAGAAGATGCACTCGTGTCCTCCCTCCCTCCTTTTGACGGTCTGTGCTTTGTAGTCCGACCATAGTCATTAGCATAGGCACTATGTCGAAGCACCATGGAGATCACTTCTGGAATCGAATGAAATTTGCTCAAGTTCTCCCTATTCCCTATAAAACTGAAGTATGAGATGAATGGGAAAGAGCAGAGAAAAGAAGAGGAAACAGAGTCCTTCCTTTTTCATTCGCCAAGCCTTTAATTACCAGAAATTTTTAAAGAGGATGATCTTCTCTCTCTTATAATCATTAGTTTCAATTGAGAGAAAACAAACATATGACAAGAATTTGTAGTACTCCTATATGTCCGTTGAATAGCATTGTTTCCTCCAAATATTATAGTTGCAAATGATGAAGGGCGTTAGTTTCATCTTTCGATATATCACACATGAAATCCCAAATGAAAGAGAACAAAATTTTGCACTAAATAAACCAAGCAGCAGGAGTAGCAAAATTACCATACGACCGCCCTAGCCTGCTGCTAGTATTGGCCGTGCAACATTTGATACGTAAATACAAAAAATTCGACGTTTGTGAAATTTTTTCATTGCAAACATTTTTTTCAAATAAGATGTTGTCAGACGGAGACCTTTGCATGGGGACTAGAGATAGAGAAAGGGCCAGAAAGGAAGCAAACAAAGATAAGATTCCCCGTTCGGGCTCGAGAGTCTCGAGCCTCCAGCGACCGACTAATCAGTACGGACAGTTCAGCTGGGAAACCCATAAGACGGAATGTAGAATGAGTAAAGGTCCATAAGTGTAGAAGCTTAAACGGCCCTTACATAAGAACATGACATGTCGAGGAGTTTATGTGCTTGATTCGAATTTATTTTGCCCAACAAAAAAAAGAAAAAGAAAGAGGAAAATCAACAGAGACATTACGGGGCAAAAGAATATTGACACGCATAAAATTATTAGTAGATGATGGGCATAGTAGCACAAATAGAGATAGAAATGAAATTCACATAAGCAACACCGTTAAATGGGATCAGATTTGGTTTGTTATTAGAGGGATTTAATACTCACGATATCAGCACCACACGTTTGGGTTCCAGTCAGCATAAAACAAAGAAAACGTGGGAAGGTTGATTTTGTCTTTGACTTAGGATATATTTGACAAGCTCGTGTAATCAGGAGCGATGAATTGCTGCAGAGAGCATGGCAAATCAGTCTTCCCTATATTCTATAAGGTGAATTATGTTAACGTGGGTTGCCAACGCGGAGCTTTGCTGATGGGTATGTTATGTAACCTATATTAGCAGTCGAAACCCATCATATTTCGTCAATAGCTGAACTTACACTTAAAAGAGGATATGAGCCGCGTCCCTTATATATATGGGCAGTGAGTCAAATTATGTTCTACTCGTTGTTTTGGTGAAAAGGAAAGTTGCCTAATAGAGCCTAAAAACATCCACCGCTCATTTGTGTGTGCACTTGGATGGCAAAAAGAAGGAATCAAACTGCAACTCTTAACTTTGGTTATATATAATATATATATAGGGGCAGGCATGAAGAGGAGCTGGTGGAAATGGTGGTCGCAAAGGTTTCTAGTGAATTGAAGACGACGTGGATCAAACGGCTCCCCAATTTCATAAGCTCTCAAAGTATCTCCCAATTCCATTTGAGCCAAAGGCCTACCTACCATTCATAAGTATTCTCTGCATTCATATTATATAAGGTTAATTCAGTCTTTCAGAATATTTAGTATAATAACTACATTTTATCACCATCAATTTGGTATTGGGTCGCAGTGTATGTGTACATTTTGGAGAAGAAAATAAGAAAGTAAGTGGTAAGTGTTCTTGGCTTTTTTACGGTCAGAATATTCAATCCAGCTTGGCTTCTTACCTTGAGGTCAGTCTTGTTGATACCAAAATGAAAATGTTTAACAATGATCCATCCCTCATGGGTAAAGACATTACTCATGAAATTCATAATGCCATCCACTAGTACAAGATATGTATTCCAATCGTCTCTAAAAATTTGACTCCTCATATTCCTACCTCGAGGAGCCAGTTCTAATGGTTGAATGCAAGGAGACAAATGGAAAAAGGTACTGCCCATCTTTGATAAAGTGGAGGCCTGCCAACTCTAACACATGTCACTACTTCCACATAAAGATTAATTATGAGTTGTGGGTGGAAGTGAGCTCTCAAGGAGCTTGGTCCTACCGAGGATGAGTATCTAAGAATATCGCCAATGGATACTTACTTTCCCACCAAATTGTTAATTTGATCCATTATTGTAAACTTTTTATACTACTCAATCTTACTCCAGTTTTACTTAGAGAAATGGCAAGAATGAAAGACTACTTGTAAAATGGGTTGTAAAGGAGGTTTGGAGTTTGTTGAAGGATCCCTATACACTTGGAACATCTGCTCAGGATTGGGTCTTCCTTGGAATTGTTGCTAAAAAAATTTCTTTTATGACTCTGTTCTTTTTTGGATGTGCAAGGAATATTTTTTTTTTCCTTTAATGAACAATTTTGAACTTCGGGGATGTGCTTGTTGAATATGTTTCAGGATGTTCTCTTACAATTAGAGGTGAAATGAGCCACAATACTTTGGGTATTGCCGGTATTCAAGCATATGTTGACAGATGTTTGAGTACAAGGTGACTAACGTGACTATTCAATGTACAGTTGTAAATTTGTAGTGTCAATTTTCCTAGTAGCTATAATAAAATAAAAATAAGATTCATGTGATATGGATTATAGAGAGAGAATTTTAGAGAGAAGCTCTAGAAGAGAAATGAACAAATGGCTTGAATGATTACCATGAAGGGAGGGCACCCTTTTCATACTAGTAGTCATCTCGTTACAAACCATTGATCCATATTCGATTTAGCAGATAAGATCGCATCTCTTGGCCTACCAACTACTGGCATTTATCTTGAGAGAACTCTAGAACACAGCACAATTATCATCTTGCCTGTCCTTAGGAACATTTAAGCAAATTACAGCTTGAATGATTGGAAAGATCTGGTATTCGTTTCTTTCTAACTTGCTGAAGGTTGGTCTTGCTGCCTTTTGATTTCTCCCATATGGCAATTTCTATAGCATGGAATGATGCCTGACAGGCAGCCAAGTCTGATTTCTTTATTCTTTTTTGGAATATCTAATAACTTTTTTTACCAAAAAATATAGTCGATCTTCATTACTTCATGCAAAAACACGGGCCTCAAAAACAATAAGGTCCCATGTACTAGGAGGATTAGTAAGCCAATCTCTAAAAAGATAATTACCTCTATGGATTTTAGCTACTCAGTCCGTTACTTTATTTGCTTTTCTTGGGCAATGGTTTATAATCAAGTTTTCAAATTGAGTCATCAAAAAATATAGTCGATAACTTGAGACGGGCTTGTGGCCACATCAAAATTCACTTGCTCTGCTTGCTTTTATGGATCTCTTTTATTCGTTTGTCCGTGTCAATCTCTTCTCTGAGAAGGGTTTTCTTTTGTTGCCTATCTATTTTCTCTGCTTGATCTACTTTCCTTGACTACGTATTGCAAAGTTATATGGATTTCTTTACAGAAATGTCGTTTCACATATGTGTATGGCCGTTAGGTTCTCGTAATCAAGAGACCGTAAATCGATAAAGAGTCGCTCTGCATTCCTCGCCAAAAGATATCTTCTGTGCACCTGCTTTTACCACAAAGTTTCCAACTTTTTTATGGGAGACCCAACACCCTCGTATTTCCACTCGGATTTTGAACAACAAATAGGGCCCAATTCTTCAATCTCAATCCAAAGTGCATAAATTCGTAAACGGATTGAGGGTGCAGTGAAGGAGGCAGACAATCTCAAGGCGGTTCTCCCTGGGTTTTCCAAGGGGTCTAAACTTTGATGATAATAAAAACTGCCGGTTCAATCAAAGTCGGGTAAATGGGACGGGAAAAGTAAATTTGCAAAGATCAGGTGTTAAACGGGTTGATTGTCCAGAGAGTTTTTGCAAAGATGACAACGTGGCTTTTATATTCCACCCCGAGATTACATTGCATGCTAGCAATCATGTGCTCCTATCAATCCGCCATCTTAATCTTAATCCTCGATTAATCCATCGATAAACATTTGGCGCGTTCACGAGTGACATGGCTTCAATACTTAGCAAGATCCGCAATATTCAGTGGCAATTGTTTAGTCGGTGATTCATTGATGACTAATTTAAATATTATATTAACAAAAACTTTGATCAATTATCCTTGCACAGTTTGTCATTAATGAACTTATTGGTAAAATGATCGATTTCCTTTAAGTTATCGACTATTTTATTCACTAATTACTTCTACTTTAAACAAACTGAACCTGTAACTTGTTAATAATAATAATTGAAAGTTGGTCACTTTTTTACTTCAATAGCTATAACTTTGTATTTCCATAAAGAAAATTATCTCATGCAAGTTGATTTGCGCTCTCAAGAGTTGCTTTTGTCGGAGTTGATTTATTTTTAAACAGAAAATTAAAACCACGAGTCAGATTATGGCAAGCCTCGGGTCAACCAGACTTTGACCCAAAAAAAAAAAAAAAAAAAAAAAAAAAAAGCCAAGTAGACAACCATTAAAAAAAGATAAAACCGCACCCTTGTGTCGGAACGGAGAAAGGGAAAGTTAGGAGAAGAAAGAAGAGAAGGGAGAAGAAAATGGAAGCCCTACCAACCCGCTACGACGTGTTCTTGAGTTTCAGAGGCGCAGACGATCGCACCGGCTTCGTCTATCACCTCTACAAGAGGCTGCTGGATTCTGGGGTCCGCGTGTCACGCAACGATTGCGCGCTCCCGGTCCGCAAGGAGAAAGGCAGGGGGCAGCTTGTCTGGGCCATCAGTAGATGTAAAATCGCGATACCCATCATCTCCCAGGGGTATGCGAGTAGTAAATGGTGCCTCGAGGAGCTCGCCGCGATCATGGATTGCCGCAGAAGGGATGACAAATTAGTCCTCCCTGTATTCTATAATGTGGATGTTGTTGATTTAGGTCGCCGACGCGGTGACTTTGATGATGAGATGAAGTGCAGCTCAGAAGAAGTGCTGAAATGGCAGGAAGCGCTGACTTCTGTAGCGAGGATTAGAGGGTGGATATCACAGAGCACAGCTGATGGGTATGTATGTTTTGTTTTGTATGTATGTATTTATTTATTTACCAATCTAAGAATCTATATCTGTTCCAATTCCGGATCTGAACCTCTGTGCGTTTGGATGCAAATGACCGATCCGGAATTGCAGAATTTGGGGAAAGGTGGGCATCCAACTGTAAGCCTAACTTTGTTTTTACATGTGTGTGTGGGGGAGGCATGAAGGAGAGCTGGTGCAAATGGTGGTTGCCAAGGTTTTGAGTGAATTGAAAAGGATGTGGATTCAACGGCTCCCCCTGTCCATAGGATTAGGTATTTACCAGTTCTATTTCAGCCAATCTTTGGCATTTTTGTAGTGGCTACGTCTTGTCATCTTATCGTCATCGCTTTGGTTTGTCCTGCTGAATCGCAGCTTATCTTTTCTTTTTGGAGAAGAAAAGAAGAGAAACTAAATGCCAAGTGTTCTTGGCCTTTCGTAGTCCCGATACTCGATACAACCTTGCTGACTACCTCTACGTCAGCCTCATGGCATCAGGAATCAGAGTGTTTAATCATGATGATCCTTCGCTCATAGGTAAAGATTTTAGTAATGAGATTAGCAATGCCATTGACCACTGCGAGATATCCATTCCGATTCTCTCTTCAAATTATTCCTCCTCGCCTTGGTGCCTGGAAGAGCTCGCTCGAATGGTTGACTGCAAGAGAACAAAGGGACAAATAATATTGCCCATTTTCTATAAAGTGGATCCCTCGCATGTGCAAGACCTATCGCATTGTTTTGAAGAGAGCATCCTTCCACATAAGGAGCTGGTTGACGGAAGTACTTATGATCGGTGGAAGCGAGCTCTCAAGGAGATTGGGTCCCTTGAAGGATGGGTATCAGAGAAAGTTGCCAATGGGTACTTACTCTATCCTCATTCCCACCTAAACCTTAATATTCTATTGCACCTTAATTTGATTCTATTGCTGGAAACTTCTTACACTACTCAAAGCGTACTTTAATGTTTGTTTGGCGATTGGCAGGCATGAAGAGGTACTTGTCAAACAGGTTGTCGAGGAGGTTTCGAGGTTATTGAACAATCCCCAAACACATGATCCCCCATCCCTATCCACTGAGTAGTGTCTCAATCCTGGAGTTAGTAATTGCTCATCTTAAATGTAGGTGAGTCCTATTTTGCAAGATAAGTTTCCTCGACCATCAAATGTGTCATCTGTCATAGTTCATCGGTTGCATTTATCTTCTGAAGACTGGCGAGGAGTTCCTTTGGAGTTAAGAAACTTGCTAACGCATGTGTTATGCTCTTCTTATATTCAGATGTGACAGGATCAATGGATGTCTCGTGTTCCAAATTGAAAATCTGATCTGTTATAGATAGAGAGAGGATATGAGAAAGAAGCATGAATGAGGGCACGGAACCAACAAGATGAAAGGAGGAGAGAAGAATGTCCAAACAATAAAAAGAGGAGCAAACTTCATTGGTTGTCTGAAGGTGCTATAAAGGATTTGCTAATGAGTTGAAGTCAAATGTGATCTGCCGGGGTACAATTGCCTTCTAATTACTCAAAGACTTGGCTCGTTCTGGCGTAAAACAGGATGAGAAAATATAAAATGGGAGAACAGTTGTGATTTGCATTTACATAGCTTGAAATATACTACAATTTGCTGATCAGTGGAAGACACTATCTTCATTCTTAGCTTTTTTGTCTCTCTTTGGGCTAAAATCTGATCATGCATTCCGTGGAAAAATAAGCCATTTGATACATAGTTGTTGATGAGAGGGGCTTTTTGATAGATCTCAATGTGACTTGTCGCAAAAGTTGTACATGCTTGTTGCCATTAATTTCTGTAATATTCGATTGTGCTAACTCTTTGGATATGCAAATAGAAATATTTGATTGGATACCTGTTCTCTGATCAAGTAGAACAAGCCACTAGGATTTGCAAAGGAATTGGAAAAAGAAAACATTGCGCTGTTACTCCACTTCAGTCAATTCCCATTTCAAATTTGCTACTCATTTCAAGCAGGAATGACATAATATTGTATGTGAGGAAATTAAATATGAAAGCACTGAGTGATAATTGGTTACGATTTCTGTTTGGTATTGTATTGATTATGTTGATCAATTTATATAGGACCCTTACCTCTCTACTATTTAGTTATTTCAACAATGATCGGTGCCCAACTATTTGAATACTTACCACTCTTGCTTATTCCCAGAAATTGGATTTTTAACCCTTTATGTGCTGTCGTGTTCAGGGTGGATGCTCGTCATTTGAATTGTTTTTCTACTCAAGCATGTGTCTGCTTCCATGGGCGATCATCACGTTTGTATGGTTGTATGAGCAGATGCATTGTGTTGGCATAATCCTCTTATTCTTTAATCTCACGGAGAGAGATGATCACAAGTCAGGCATGATTTTTCAATTGCAAAAGATTCGACTGTGACATCTTAAGAAATGTATAAATGATTCACATTGAAGCTTTACTTTACTTTCTAACCTATTCCTAAGCTGATGCCTGCTGTTCTACGGCGAGTTAAGTCATTTCTTATGCACCCTTGCAATAATCTTTTGAACTTAGGATGTCCTCCTTCTCAGCAGAATTGCTCTGAGGCCTTCAGTTTGAGGTTGGCAACATGGACTAGATCCTAATTTATCTGTGGTTGATTGATGAGGTATGGCCCCTATACTATACAGACTTGCTTTAAGTATAAGATTGCCGAGTTTCACCTAAAAATGCCGGTTCTCCTACTGGAACTTTGTAACATTTCCTTTTCTCTGTCTCATAGCTCAAGGGAAATAATACCTGCACATTTTTCAGAGGTTGCAGATTAGATTGTAGAAGACAATTTTCCCTTGAGAGGTTCCTTGAAACATTAAAGGGGCAGAATATGAGGCAATCTATCCAAAATTTAGATGGCACAGAAGGAAAACTGTAAAAAATAACATGTTTCAAGACTAAATCTGCATAAGCCAACCAACAAAGATGCAGGGCATTGATAGCTTATAAGTGACATATCAATCAGTCCTTGTCATATCTAGGGGTTCTTGCTGAGTATTCGGTTTTCTTTTTCTTCTGTTCAATGCTTGACACAATATACATTTTGGTTCTTTGTACCTTTTATGTCCGCCATTCTAACATTAGTTGCCACCTAGAATGGTGAATTATAATTGTTGGAGAATCTGTTCTTCCTCCTACCCCCCCCGGCAAGAAAAAAAGAAAAGATTTAAGTTATCAGGAAATGGATCCACAATGTGTATGGGTTCCTCTTGCCTTTGGAAACACACAAATGCGTTTGAAACACCATCACGGCTGCTGTTGAAAGCTCTTCCTGTTTCAGCAACCCACACTACTGCCAAAGTAGTCTTCAAACTTTCTAAATGTTTTGGCAATGCCATGAGGATATGTCGGATCAAGAATCTTTTCAATGAGGTGCTGATCAGACCCTACAAGGAGGAAACTTTGTCTCAGATCCAAGATATCAAAGTAGTCGAAAGTAACTACAGAAGGTACCTGATAGGAGATTGTGGATGCGAAGAGCAACTGATTTAAGGATTTTGGGTCTTGTACAATTATTCCTTGATCATAGTGCATTATAGCTTTCTCCTGGTGCTAGGATGAGAGGCTTGGGTTTGATACTCTCGTATTTGTCTAACACCAAGTTCTGCGGATGAATTGTATCAGATGCGTACCGGCTCGCTGCCACTATTGTGCTGACTCCATTCCCACTTAATTTATTCCCTGCACAGCAAGTGTCAAAATGTCTAAATATGTACACACACTACCATCTCCCACGCTATAAGCCTCATCCACAAAAAATCGAATTTGCTCATGTATGTTTGTGCAAATAATACCGATTGCCTCAGTGCGATATCGTTGGAAATAAATGGTTGCAACCTAACTAAAAGGAGGAAGCACATTGAAGTCACAATGCTTGCACTTGGGTTCTTCACACTTTCCGAAGTATGATACTTGTTGGGTATAGCTCGAAATGAGACGGATCATCTCCAGTCAACCTTATAATGCGTACCTCCAGAGCAAAAGCAATGTCATTAAAGAATGATTTTCTGATAAGTTATGACACTCTGGATATGTCCAGAATTTTAAACTAAAGTCACAAATAGGTATTAGAAAGACAAATTTCATGTTGAAATAATTTGTTATCATAAAAGAGGTGACTCTTGGTTAGGAGAAGAGGTAGCTATTGGATGAGAGAAAATGTGACTCTTAATTATGCAAAAGAGGTGACTATTGGTTATGAGAAGAAGTTATTGATGGTTATGAAGGAACGTTATTATCAATACGAAGGATGGTGATGGTTGGGAATAAATTACATATAAAAAAATATTTTGATTGGTTGTCCGTGAATAGAAATCAAATCCCACCTTATACAACTGTTTATAGCAACAATTTCTTCTTAGAAATTCTCTTTTCATCTCTTTTCATCTCTTTTCATCTCTCACATAGATATTTTTGACAACACATCAAGGATGAAATTTCAAGAGTAAGATTGAGTGATTATCGAAATCATTTCTCTGCAATTTTGGTGTATATCTTGAAGTTATATATGTTCTAAACCCTACAATAACAATAGTGAAGGTAAATAATACATTAAAGACTATGATCGTTATTACACATCAAGGCATAAAAAAAATCTATTACTATCATGGTACTACTAGTTTCAGCGATCAAATTTTCCCAACATTTCATCACTTTAGATATCATGGTACTACTAGTTTCACGTCAATCACGATCCATCCTCGCCCATTCAAATAATAAACGAGTAATTGTTTTCATATTTACATTGCAAACATCAAACCTGTTAGATTTGAATCAATAAACCTAGTGATCTTGACTTGCAGAAATCAGAATCTTCGCTGCATACAAGGCATGAAAAATCCTCATCACCTTCACCATTTTATGGATTGAAATTTTGTTGGATTCTTATGACTCCAGTGGCTTGCAACCTCTAAATACGGAAACTCTATTGGATTTAATCATAGGTGACATCTAAAAACTGAAACTCTATTGGATTTTAATCATAGATGGCATCTACAACTCTACCTGCCTAGTTTGTCATCACCCAAATATTGAACTTTTGTTTGATATGTGATCTTCAAATCTACTAAATTTTAGTAGCGGTGAATTTTAGGACCTTAATTCTCTCCAAAAGTTCTCCATATGTTAAGTCCAACACACACAGAAAAATTTGCAGTTTTCGCCTCTTTGATATTGAAGCACTGTTATATTCAACTTAAGAACAAGTCTCCAATATCATTTTTCACCTATACAACTATTCACCCTTCCAAATATCAAGATTCCATTAGATTCCAATTATTTTCACCTCTTCGAAAATCGGAACTCTTCCTTATTCGTATAAAAGACCACTCTCAAACCTCAATCGCCTTCTTGTCAACTTTCCAAACATTATGATTCTGTCCGATCTATGTACAAAGTATCAAAGCTTTATCAGATTTATGTACAAGATGATTGACAATCTTCACATCATAAGCGCAAAAAATTTGCCAAGAAAGAAAATTCTTCAAATCATTTAGTCAAACATCTTTTACAGTGGCACAATACGCACGCGCACACGCACATAGGTGGTCCCCAATTATTATGGCATTCTTAGTGAATGAATGAAGTTGAAGCAACATGTTTTTTTCTCTCTTATGAGAAAAGGCCATCAGATGGACTTAGATTTTGAGTTGTCTTTCATGATCTAGATTTGCTTATCATGCATTACTACAGAATGGAGTCAAACCATAACACCCGGGACTATGGATTTCATTTGAGATCATCATCCAATGTTTCATGAATTCTTTTTTCTAGTAATTAGGGCATGTCGCCCCAACGAAAGTGGCTGCTAGTTGCTTTTTATTTTAAGACAGGTCATCCCCATTTGTTTTTTTCACTGTCGACTGTGCAAATGGAGCTATCAGACTCTTTTCCAATTTTTGTCGCCTTCTATATTGGTGACTAGCTATACGCAAAATTAACCAGTCGTGCTTTGCCAATGCAGAAACACTATTGATCACGTGGTCATTTCTTGACAACTCGAAGTTGTGGGTTTTGGAGGACCACTGGATGGGTACGATGTCGATGACCATCACCGTCGATTCGGGCTCCAGGGTTCGTGGACGGAATAAAATCTGGGGAGGTAATGGGACAGGTTTTTGGTACTCCGCTGGATCGACCAAAGGCTTACTTGTTCCGTTTGTTTCCCTTTGGCCTTAGTTTAAAGACCGTTGCCTCACAACCTGGGGTTGTACTTTATTTTTATACTAAGGATCCATTTGTTTCGCGGAAAATATCGTGTTTCCGGAAAACATTTTCCTGGAAGTCATTTTCCAGGAAAATGACTATTTTCCGGTGTTCGGTTGAAACTTAAACTTTGAGTGTAAAATATTTTCCACCGTTCGTTAGCTAATTTAATTGTTTGGGAAAAATGATCAAAAATTGAATTTTAATATTTTTAAATGACCAAAAAATTGTATATATATATATTAAAATAAATTTTTAATTATTTATATTTTAAAAAATCAAACTTTTTATTATTTATTATTTCTTTCTTTCTTTTCTTTTCCTTCCTCCTTCCTCCTCCTTCTTCCTCCTCCTTCCTCTACCGCCACCTCCTTCCTCCTCCTTTTGCCGTCGCCACCTCCTTCCTGCCTGACGATGGCCAGCTGCCCGGCGACCGACCAAGACCCAGTGGCGGGCACCGACGAGCTCGAGACTCGGCCAATCTCGCCCGAGCTCGCCGAAAGCTTCGCCGGGCTCGGCGAGATCGAGCGAGGCCAAGCCCCACCCGGCTTTGCCAAATTTGGCGAGTCGCAAGCTCCCGCCCAGGCCGGCAAGAGCTTTGCCTTGCCCTATCTAGCGAGGCTGATCTTGGCTTCGCTAGATCGAGCTAGGCGGAGCCTTCCGGCCCGGGGCAAGGCTTGAGCCGCCTTGCGGCCGATCGGGATGCCGCCGTGGCCGGTCACCGACCGCCGCCGCCACCAAAGAAGAAGATGAAAAGGAAAGAAAGAAAAGAAAAAAAAAGGAAAAAAAATTAAAAAATTGATTTAAAAAATAAATAAAAATAAAGCATAAAAATAAAACGAAAATATATTGCTAAAAAAGCAAGATGGAAGAAGTTATGGAAAACGTTTTCCACTTCTCAAAAGTGGAAAACGTTTTCCTCAACTTTAAAGGTTGTTTTTTTCAATGATAGAAAACATTTTCTTGACTAGTTCATTTTTCGTGAAACAAATGCCGGAAAATTCGGAAAACATTTTCCCGAAAGTCATTTTCCGTAAAACAAATAGTCTTTATTTATTTCGCGAAAGTGTGACATTCCTAGAAAATATTTTCTAAGAAGTCATTTTTCACAAAAATGACATTATTTTCTGGAATTTAGCTAAAACCTAAAAATGAACTGGAAAATATTTTCCGCTGTTTGAAATAAATAAAAAAAATTTGATTAGATTTTCCTAATTAACATACACAATTCAAGCACCAATAACTTATTGGGCAACTAAGTAAGAGCACTAAAGTCTCGAATCAAGCCTTGCTGGACCTCAACGCAATAGCCAAGGATCAAGGCACAAGCATCTAGGTCCCGAGGGCGACCTTGATGGAGCAGAGCACAAAGCATTGGGATCCCAAGCTTGACCTGTGAATCTTGATTTTCAGGTTCTATTTTCGATTGGATAAGTTGGGCTTTTCATCAACGTGCCTATAGTTCTTTTCTCTAAGTTGGCCACTCACGAGATAATTAGCCTATCAGGTGAAGTTGTTAAGGTATTTTAACTCAATAGACTTGAGAATTCGATTAGGAATCAACTGCTCGATAGTGCTAGTCTACAAGGGTCATTACGACACTGTCGAAATCAATCAGAGACCAGAAATAGGTCAATTCGATTGAAATATGTGATTAGTGTGTGGGTGATTCCACCATATTGCAAAATTCTTGTCGACTGGCACTAGACCGATTTTTTTGTCGTTTTGGTACCTGTACCCATATTTAAAATCTCGAGATTTTCACAACAACCGATAGTCGCCAATGTGTCGAAGAAGTACATTGTGGCTCGAAAATAATCGACCACGGGTCAATTACACCAAAAATTCCTAAAAGCTACTCGGTAGGCTAGGTTACGCTAAAATCGCGTCAGATTGAAATTAACCACGAATTCAAATTTGATTTCAGAAATTAAAAGTTCTGTCATATCATGATTCATTTTAGGAATATCGACTCATCCTTTGAAGATTTTTCTGCAAACTGAGATTTTAGCAAAAATTCAATATAGAGCCGTTTTCAACCGGAAAATTCAGAGAACCGTTCTTAATTGCATTTTTGGGATGCAAGTTGGTTCTATTGGCAAAGAAAATTGTCAGTTTGGTCAAGGACGCCTTAATGGGATTTGTGGACTCCAATTTGACCTCAATTGGGAAGGAACTTGGCTTAATTTGGGGAATTTGGTGCCAAATTCGTAGGCCATGGTCCCCCTCAACTTTTGGACCATTTGGGGAGTATTCTAGGTGGATTTTGGTGCACAAAATTGGTTGAGGATAGAGCTGAAACTAGTGGGGCCAAGTGCTTGAGTGTATTGGATAGGAATGTGGACTATTGAGGCAAAGTGCCCCCTCCAAGTTTCCAGTTGCCTCCTTCTTCTTTAGCAAGCTGCTTTCCCCATTATAAACCTCCTTGAAGCTCTAAAGAACCAGAAAAAATTGTAGCTCCTTCCCCCTTGCCGTCGAGCAGCCCGCCAAGGCCACCGGAGCCGCTTGCTCGCCGTCGCACGCCCGCACGCCAATCGCAAGCCTGTCGCACGTCATCCCACCTCCCCATTCATGTTCGCACCTTGCTCGCCATCATCCACGTCGTCAAGCCGTCATGGTCGCCTAAGCCACCATGGTCGCCTAAGCCACCATCCGCCACCGCCTAGTCCCACAACAGCCTCACCGTTCAACTGTGTCCCTTTCCTCGCTATTTCGGCCATCGGTTCCCCCTCCTTTGGCCCAAGCAGGAACCAAACCAGCAAGGGCCCAAGGTATTTGAGGCCCATTTCGGACCTTTTCCAGGCCTCGTAGGGTGTTGTCGCTTTGGAGTTTGTCGTCCGTCTCCGCGCCATCGTCATCGTGGACTCACTGAATCACAAAACCGGTGAGTTTACTCATTAAATTCTACTTATGGAGTTAATTATGCTTAAGATGTGATTAGTTTATGCTAAGTATGGTTTATGTGGTTAGCTAGAACGGATTAGTGAATTAATTATTCGTTATGGATATTAGGTGGTTATATCGGCTTAATTAGAGATTAGATAGGTTGTATTATTTATCTAAATAGATTCAGAAATTTTCCGAACCCATTTTGGTATTTAATTAGGCTTTTCCAGCCTAAGTTTCTATTTATGGCATTTAATGGTATTTATTTAATTATTTATTATTTTCTGGAAATTATACTGGGATAGCCGATGATCGGAATTTCATGTTGATTTGTGTAAATTAATCCAGATTTGTAATTTTAGGTATTTATCCCAAAATTTAGTAATTTTGGTATTTAATTGAAAAATACCGGGCATTAGTTTTTAACGCTAGAAATGTCTTTGTAGACTATATAATTAGTGGGATTTTTGAAAAGAAATATATGACGTTTTTGGCTCGGCAACAAAGTACCCACACACGATTATTTTTATCAGTTATTTTCAATGTGGTGAATTGTTAGCTTGTGTGAGTCCATTTGCACATCAGCTTGTGAAAGCAGTATACCTTATCAACTTGTGTAAGCTAAGGTCGTTTTATCAGCTTGTGCGAGCATGATCTATATATTTAGCAACTTGAGCGAGCTATCTATCTTTCTATATCAGGTTGAATGAGCTAAGACCATATATTGCAGCTTGTATGAGCAATTGTGGTATTAGAGGATTGATATATGATATTGAATTGATAGATAGTACAGTTGGTATCGAATTGAGCTTATTGATTGATTGACAATTTGATTTGAATTGAGTGGATTGGTTGAGATCATGTATTGTACTGACTTGCAGGAAGGAACTGAGGCAAAGGTAAGTCCTCTATCTTGTGTGTGCGTAGCATTTAGGCATATTTCCTTCCTAGTTGGAATTTAGGGGGTGGACTTGCTAAGACATTATCTCACCCCATCATGGGCTCAACATTTTCAGGTCCTTAGATGGCGAATCCTCTTGAGTGTTTCAGCCAGCCCATGAGGGTTACCGAGCGGGTTTCTAGTTACCCCGATCCCGGAAGTCACTGAGTCTATGAACTTGTAATGACCACTGTTTGGGTCGAAGAGGATCCACCTCATAGGATACCTTATCAATTCATAGCATGGTTTCGCTATGGACCTAATGGATTGAGGGTGTGTACCCTTAGGACTTTTGATATCCCCGCTATGGTAGTTGATGCTACTCTAGACGAGGATCCAGCTGACCCTCATGATGGCGTGGTGGAGGACCCGACATCCCGTCCGGAGCCGATGGAGACCAAAGGATCGGCGAATGAGTCTGGCTAACTGGTCATAGGACAGCTTGGTTTTAAGAACCGATATTTTGTAGATTTTGTGAATATAGATTAGTTTTGTAAATGACCTAGTTGTAGTTTTCAAAATTTTGGCCCTACTTTTCTATCACATCTTTGTATTGTCTGTGGATTTATTTATTCGCTCCTACATGCACATTAAAATGAAATAGATCGGTGACGCATCTTGGGACGTCGCAAATTTTATCGACCATCGATGAGCACATGCTTGAAGATTGGAGCATGACATGGCCTCGGTAGACTCAAGCTCAGGTTTTGGGGATCCAAGCTCAATTACCATGATCCTACACTTGGCCTTTATGGACCCAAGCTCATGTATTGAGTCATTAGGGAAGGGTATTGGGGTTTGGGGTTCGGCCTTAGTGGACCCGAATGTGGGCGCCAAGGGGCTACTCAATCTCAATGGACCTAAGTGTAGGCGTTAGGATCCAAGCATAGGTACTGAGGTCCCAAGCTTGGTGTCAATGGACCCAAACCAAGCAAGGGGACTCAAGAATTAATGTTAGGATTTTGAGCCCAAATTTAGAGTTTCAAGTTCAAACACTAATACCTAATAATATTTAGAAAAATGATTTGCAATTTTTTAAGAAGAAATCATTTTCTTGAATTTAAATATAGGTTCTTAGTTTGACTTATTTTCCAAAGCAAACCAAACACTTCAAAATAAGGAAAGTGCTTTCCACGAAACAAAAGGTGCCTAAATGTAGAATGATTGCTCTTAGAGCTATGAATATTGTTGTTTGGTCTTTCTGGAATTTTGCTGAATAATGATTTTTAATATTTTTATGGGTGCTTTGATGCAAAATTTTCAATGGACAATTTTGGGCTTTGAGGATATGCTTGTTGAATTTATTTTGGCACATTTCTTTCCATTCCGAGCCCTCCACAGTGCTTGCGGTGAGATATCCTCTGCAATGATTAGTAACAACACGCTCAATTGAGCTGCCTTCTTCCACAAAATAATCATTTCCTTGACATATGATATCTTCTTATCAGTGGCAAGGACTTTGGCATTCTCAAACTCCACAAGCATTTTTAATCAATTCGGCAGAAAAAAAATCTGAACTTCAGTGAAGAAACCATAAAAGGGAATTTGATTGTTGAAAGATGGGCATGCATTCAATAGGCTCAGAATCTATTGATGCATGCATTGAGGAGACACAACTTAGAAGATAGAGCGCTCACGAAAGAGCATAGGAATTAAATAAATAGCACTTTTTCCACATTTTCCAAAGAGACAATCATCTAACTCCATATTATTTCAGACCTAAAGCATAAGAGCTGCATCTTGACCAACTTTAGTTACCTATAAGAGAAGATAGTAATGTTGCAATTGTTAGGGAAATTCCTTTTGAAGATGACAAAATAAATCAAAGGTTACTAACGTGTTTAATGGTTGAGTAATAAACTATGCAGATGATTGAACATGTAAATGATATTGTCGAAGTCTATACTTGAAAGAACTAGAAGACGGACTCTATGCTGAAGCTAAACTTGTTCAGATTGTGTTCACACTTTAAGGCTAAATATGTTCAGAAGCAGAATATATTCAGACTTATGTCCAAATTATAAAGTCTATTTCAAATGGAAGATAATCATACTCTACTTCCGACAGAACACTCTCAGACTTTATATTCAAAACAAGACACAAGTCTAAAATGTGACAAGATCCATAACGAGACATAAGTCTAAAACGTGACAAAATTCAAAACGAGACACAAGTTCAGAACGTAGTAGATTCAGAACGAAATATGTTCAGAACGAAACAACTTGACAGAATATAATACAAGTCCTAAACATATAACGGCTAATTATCTAGTTTGGATTCTACATCAAGATAAATTTGATTGACTCAATCTAATTGATTGATAATTGGATCTTGAAGACAAAAATTTTCTATATGAAAAAGCTCTACTTATGAAAACCAAGATTCTTTTTGTATGAGCAATCAGAATTAATTTGTGATTCTACTTTTGTCATTCAATAACTACTAAATCTTCTAGATACAGATTTTTCCAATGGGTAGATTGAAAAACGATCCTCTAGATACTGTTCAACGGCTAATTTGGAAGTGGATGAGTATTTAAGAAGACTAAGGACCGATGAGCAAGTAAAAAATAGAGCGTAAAATTTATAATTCCAAGATCTGAGCAAATTTTGATCATACAGTCGTTTTCGTGAGCTTAAACGTTTGTGATTGTGAGAGAAATACAAAAAAAGTAATTTAGTGAAATAGTGTGATCTACCACTAAGTGTTTGCACTCAAAGTTGTAATATCTTGTTGATCACATAATGGAATCCAGTCAAAAGGCTGTTAGTGTGGGAGAATGGACGTAAGTTTGATTTAAACCGAACCACTATAAATTTCGTGTGCAACATTCTCTTTCATTAACTCTTCATATTTAAGTATGTTACATACTTTTCAGATTATTTCAGAAATTTATTCCATCATATAACAGATTCTGAACATCTACCAAAAGTCTAGTGGCTCACTTATCAAACTCTAATCATTATTCAGACTTTGCTTGAAATTTATTTTATTAAGTTTATTTTAAATACATATTCACCCTTTCTAGGTGTTCGTACTAGCACTTTCAGCAATTACCTATTTTCTCCTTATTTTTAAAAACAATTTCTCCTCCAACAACTTCAAATCATGAGAAACCATATAAAAGTCATATATGAAGAACGTCAAACATTAATGTTTTACTCGGTATCTAAGAGAAAATAGTCAGACACTGACCAAAAAAAAAAAAAAAGTCAAATATCAAGAAATACTGAAAACAGCGTAGAATCTTCCATACATATTTTCATTAATAGACATTCAACAATGATTCTATATTGCCATGTCATGCCTCGTTTAATTGAACTTGTGGGCTGATAACAAAGTGATAAAATATAAGAGTCAATTTTTAACCTTTGTGGTTGGATTATATCCGTGATTGGGTACCACTTCTGCGACAATTGGAAAAGCACATTCTTGGAAGCTGCTAGCAACTCTCAGCCATGCAAAACAGTGCCGAGGACGTCCCTCTGGTCCAAACATAGTATTTCCAACAACAACACAAATTGAAATATAGTTTGACTCAGATCTCCAATTTTATGTTTGCAAATCCCACCACATTACCTCACTAAAATGCTTTCATCTTCCCACAAAATGGACTCCAGACAGTATACCCTTCCCTGTAGAAACTGTCGCAATCCCCAAATGTCTAATGCTTATCGTTGACCATGAAGATGTGACAATCGTCAACATTGACAACCAATCCTTTTGGAATTCCGTCATCAGCAGTTGTAGGTCATTATTTCGTGAACAAGCCATGCATAAAGTAGATGCAGCTATTCAGATGAGGATCTGAAAGACTAAGAGACAATAAAGTTAAAATTGGATGGCAATATTGTTGTAACTTGGCAACACACTGCACAAACTATCAATATGATATTTATTACTTCCAGAAAGTTCGTAAATCTTGTATGAACTATTGCAAGTTAAATAAAACGAGTTCTTACAGATAGGTAACATGTCGTGACAGAAATATTTTCACTGAGGTTTTGGTATATTTTCAAGGTGCTGAACAATCTACAGAAAGTCCTTTCAAGTTTGGGCCCAGATCAAGAGCCATGATTCCTGGAGTACCCAGTAGGAACTGAATTCTACCGGCACATGACAATAGATATGATAAAATGCGTACCCACATATTGATGCACAAACATTCTAAATAAATATACGCAATTTTCATGTTACCAACAAAACAAAAGGTGCACTGAGAAAGCAAAATTTGTAAGATTTCTGTAAGCAAGACACCATTAAGGCTATGTTTGATAACGTTTCTGTTAAAAAATTATTCACGGGAACCTATTTCTGTTTCGAGAAACAATTTTTTAACAAAAGAATACGTTTGGTAACTACACAAAATTTATGTTCCTAGAATAGAAAAAGAACTGAAACACGTTTGGTAAACTTGTATAATTTTTTTGTTTCTTTTAATTTTTTAATTTTTAAATATTTTTATCTTATTTTTCCTTTTTTTTTTTTAATACCCGTGGAACCCTATCGGCTTACGCCGGCAGGTAAATCCTGGAGTGATGCTAGCGGAGGACCCACCACCCTAGCATCACGCTTAAGATGCCAATGCTTCCTTGGGGTTTGACCCCCTCACCTTTCCCCCAAGGCAAGGGATTCTTTTTTCTTTTTCTTTTTTTTACTTTATTCCTTTTGGCTGGTCGCTAGCCTCGGCTATGGCCGGCGGCCTATGAAGCACGGACACGTTGCCGAGGCTTCCATGTCGTGTACGACACGTTCGGACACGCTCGGACATGCGGTCAACGTGTGTCGAGACATCCGACATGTAGCAACTTTTCTCGATACGCTTTGACATGCGTGTCCGAGAGATTGTTAAAGAAGACGATGGTGGGAAGAGGTGAGGCCGAGGAAGAGGCCGCGACGGCGAGAGGAAGAGCATAAACTGAGGCAATGCTGGGATGGAGGGTTGGCGGCGACACTGCGATGGAGGGCTAGCGGCGAGGTTGCAGTTGCTGCGAAGGAGGAAGGGCAGAGGCAACAACGATAAGGCGACCGAAAGAGTTGAGAAGATCATGAGGAAGATACCGAGGGGCGGGGGAGTTGTTTGTGGCGTGGGGGAAGGGAAGGGAGAGAGAGATAGTAGGGAAGAAACTGAGGGGGTGATTGATGGGGGCGGGGAGAAGGTGGTGGCGTGGGGGAGGGGAGGGAGGGGAGAGAGAGCAGGGATGGAGGGGATTGATGTGGGGGGGGGCAGCCTCGCAAGGGAGCAGGTGGTGGCGTGGGGGAAAGGGAGGGGGAGAGGTAGAGAAGAGAAGGGGAAGAAACCGAGGGGGAGAGGGAGAGAAGAGAGGAGAGAAGGGGAAGAAACCGAGGGGGATGGAGGCGATTGAGGGGGCACAGGTGATGGGGGGCGTAGGGAGCAGGTGGTGGCATAGGGGGAAAGGGAGGGGGAGAGAGAGAGAGAGAGGAGAGAAGGGGAAGAAACCGAAGGGGCTGGGGGTGATTGATGGGGGCGCAAGGAGCAAGTGGGGGTGTAGGGGGAAGGGAAGGGGAGAGAGAGGGTGGGGGTAGATCCGCATAAATCGAATGGGGGAAAGGGAGGGGGAGAGAGAGAGAGAGAGAGAGGAGAGAAGGGGAAGAAACCGAGGGGGCTGGGGGTGATTGATGGGGGGCGCAGGGAGCAAGTGGGGGTGTAGGGGGAAGGGGAGGGGGAGAGAGAGGGTGGGGGCAGATCCGCAGAAAATTGAAGGGGGGAGGGATTTTGGGGTGGTGGCGTGAGAAAAGAAGGGGAGAGAGAAACGAGGAGAGAGGATTTAAGGGAATAATTTTTGTTAAAATAAAAAATATATTTTTAAATATGCACACGTATTAATTATGAATATGTTTTTTAAATTTTTTATGAATAGATTTATTAATATTATTAGTGTAAATTTATTGTAAGTTCTTATTTATTTATTTATTTATTTATTTATAAATTTAAATCAAATTAATTAAAAATAAAAATATTTATTTAATATATAACGTGTTGGAACTGTTATGAAATACATGAATGGATAGAATACATGAATGAATATTCATTATATTCATCTTATCCAATGTACTTATTATGGTACATTTGTATCAAATATTCTAAGTACATCTCCCTATACAATGAACATTCGTCTCCCTTATCCTGTACATGTATCATTCGATACATTGATATTAATGATAAGTACATTCTTGTTCTCCTATAAATAGGAGTTTAGTTTTGATGTACAATACACAATCACACAGGAACACGACAGTGAGATACTAGAAATAAAGCTCTCTCATCTTGCTCCTATCTCTAGTGTTCACTTGCTTTCTCTTCTTTAATCTCTTCTCTATTATATATTCGCCACGCAATATTTTACAACACGTTATCAGCACGAAGATCTACTGATTGAGTAAGTAAATTTTGCAAGGTGAGTATTATTTTTATTAATCAACTTATACTTCATCTTCTTCTATCAATTCTTCATTTTTATTTTTCTCGGCCCGAAGCCAAAATTCAAGTGTAAAAGTATCCTTCTACTCCTGAAGTAGCGGTGGATATTTGGAAATCCTTTTAATTGATTTAAGGATTTATTTTTGCAAGGATTATGGCAAATATTGAAAAGCCCAAATTCCACATCCTGGAAGTGAGTGGAAAGAATTATCTATCCTGGCGCTTTGACATGGAAATGCGCCTCCAAGGGCAAGGTCTCGCTAATACAATTACAGAGGATGGAACCTCAAATGAAAAGGATAAAGCAAATGCGTTGATTTTTATTTGCCGTCATTTGCATGAGAGCCTGCAGACTCAATATTTATCCGTTCGAGACCCGCATATCTTGTGGAGGAGGTTGAAGGATAGGTGATCATACCAAAACTGTTATCCTCCCTCAAGCACAATATGATTGGCAAAATCTCAGATTGCAAAATTTTAAATCAGTGTCTGACTATAATTCTGCTTTATTTGATATTGTTTCTCGGCTAGAGTTATGCGGTATCAAACTCACTGATGCAGAATTGCTTGAGAAAACTTTTTCCACCTTTCATGCTTCGAATATTGTATTGCAACAGCAATACCGGCAACGTCAATTTGCCACATATTATGAATTAATTTTTGTGCTTCTTACTACCGAGCAAACTAATGAATTGCTGCTCAAAAATCATGATCTTAGACCTGCTGGCTCAAAAGCATTGCCTGAAGCACATGCTAACTTTGAGAAAAATACTAGCCATTTTAAGGGCTATAAGCGCAGCAAGAACATAATCCTAGAAGGGATGGCAAGAAATTTAACCGCCCTAGGAAATCAAACTTTGGCCTGAATCATGGCAAAGAAAAGAAGCAAAAGAAGGTGATTAATGAAAGTATTTGTCATCGCTGTGGCATGACCGGGCACTGGTCACGTACCTGTCGTACGCCAAAACATTTTGTTGACCTATACTAGGCATCTTTAAAGAATACGGGCAAGCGTGGTGAATCTCATGCCATTGAAATCAATCCTACTGCCATAACCACTGTTGAGACCAACAATATCTCTGTTGGTGGGACTCCTCTTGCTCCTGAAGTAGCAAATACTCTGATTTCTTTGAGGACCTCTGATTACTTTGATGAATCCGATTGGTGAATAATAATTTGAACTTTGAAATTTATGTTGTTTCGCTTTAAATGTATTACTTTTATTTTATTGTTCTTTATGAAATACTTATGAACCCTATATAATATTTATCTTTGAAATTTTATTCGACTATATAACTAATATGCAACTTTTATGATACTTGACACCTGAAGTTGTCAATATAAATGCAAATGGAAAATACCGAGAAAAATGAAGATGTTTGTTTGCTTGATAGTGCAATAACACATACTATATTTTGTAGTAGACACTTTTTCTCGAGTATGACATTGCGTAAGGCACAAATCCATACAATATCAGGTCCTGTTTCGATTATTGATGGTTTTGGGAATGCTACAATTATTTTGCCAAATAGTACAATCCTGCATATCGAGAATGCGTTTCTAAGCATTCTATCAAAAAGGAATATGCTCAGTTTCAAAGATGTACGCCGTAATGGGTACCATATTGAGACTATTTATGAGCAAGATAAGGAATATATTGGCATTTTCCTCTTATAAGATGGGCCTGAAGACCATCCATGAGAAGCTAGAAGCTTCTTCTATAGGTTTGTATTGTGTCATGATTAAAGCTGTTGAAACCTACGCTATCATATCCTGGAGATTGGTAAGCCCCGATCAGTTTGGACTGTGGCATGATCGCCTTGGTCATCCTGGGCGCTTCAATGATGCGTAGGATAATTCAAAATACAAAAGGGCACCCTTTAAAGGATATAAAGGTATTGTTGTCCAAAGATTATAATTGTGAAGCTTGCTCACAAGGAAAGCTCATTATCAAACCTTCTATAACAAAGGTTAATTTTGAATCTTCTTTATTCTTGCAAAGAATTCAGGGTGATATTTGTGGATCAATACAACCATCAAGTGGACCATTTCGATATTTTATGGTATTAGTGGATGCATCCTGTAGATGATCCAATGTTTGCTTATTATCTACGCGCAATGTCGCATTTGCACGTTTACTTGCGCACTTGAAGTGTGGTATACTGATAGGATCAAAAGTTATCATTCCTCGAAAATGAAGGGGAAAGAATCAGGAATCCGTTCCAGGAGAGCCTAGCGTTGTGCTCGCTCCCAAAGAGCTTATTGTCCCTGAAGAGGCACAAACCCATGAAAGGAGCACTAGCCCCGGGAATACTGAGAATTCCATTACATATTGTAATGAAATTTGGGATCGAAATGAAATCATCATTGATGATGCTTTTGCATTCTCGCTGCTCATCAAATTATGGATGATGATTGTGAACCACAATCTATTATTGAATGTCGTCAAAGGCAAGATTGGCATAAGTGGGAGGAAGCAATTAAAGCTGAATTAGCTTCCCTAACTAAATGAGAGGTTTTTGGACCTGTAACTCGTATCCCCGATAATGTAAAGCCCGTTGGATATAAATAGGTATTTATCTGAAAATGAAATGAGAAAAACGAGGTTGTCGGGTATAAAGCTCGACTCATTGCCCTAGGATTCTCCCCTGAGACCTGGGATTGATTATAATGAGACATATTCACCTGTGATGGATATGATTACATTTCGTTTTCTCATTAGCCTAGCAATCTTTGAAAGATTGGAAATGCGTCTTATGGACGTTGTGACGGCATATCTATATGGCTCATTAGACTCGATATTTATATGAAAATTCCCGAGGGATTCAAAATGCCTGAAAGCATGCACCCCCGCAATTTATTCTCAATAAAATTGCAAAGATCCTTGTACGGGTTAAAGCAATCCGGTCGCATGTGATATCAACGCCTAAGTGAGTACTTAATTAAGGAAAGGTACAAAAATGATCCTATCTGCCCATGCGTGTTTATTAAGAAATCATAAACCGGATTTGCTATTATAACAGTTTATGTCGACGATATAAATTTAATTGGAACTCCAGAAGAGTTAGCTGAAACTGCTGAATATTTGAAAAGGGAGTTTGAAGTTAAAGATTTGGGTAAAACCAAACTTTGTCTTGGTCTAGAGCTTGAGCATAAAGCAAATGGAATAATCGTCCATCAATCAGCATATGTTGAAAGATTGCTTAAACGTTTCAACATGGACAAAGCTCACTCATTGAGCACCCCTATGGTTGTAAGGTCTCTAGATCCCCAAAAGGACCCATTTCGTCCTAAAGAATCTGATGAAGAGATACTTGGTCCCGAAGTACCATATCTCAATGTAATTGGGGCTTTGATGTACTTGGCACAATGTACGAGACCAGATATCGCTTTTGCGGTAAATTTATTGGCACGTTTTAGTTTTGAGCCAACTCGGAGACATTGGAATGGAGTTAAACATATTTTCCGTTATCTCCGAGGAACCATAGATTTGGGATTATATTATTCCAAGGATTCCACTAACTCTGGTTTAGTTGGATATGCTGATGCTGGATATAGATTCGATCCACATAAGGCTCGCTCTCAAACCGGGTATTTATTTTGTTATAACGGCACCGCTATTTCTTGGCGTTCTACGAAGCAATCGCTAGTAGCTACATCTTCTAACCACTCTGAGATTATTGCTTTATATGAAGCTGGAAGAGTGTGTTTGGTTAAGATCCGTTATAACACATATTCATAATTCTTGTTGCTTAATACCGGTTACAAATTCTCACACTATAATTTATGAAGATAATGCTGCTTGTGTTGCACAAGTCAGGGGAGGATATATCAAAGGTGATAGGACCAAGCATATCTTGCCGAAATTTTTCTATACTCATGAACTCCAAGAAAGTCGACAAATTGATGTTAAACAAATTCGATCCATAAATAATCTTGCAGATCTTTTTACCAAATCATTGCCAACATCAAGTTTTGAGAAATTAGTATATGGCATTGGTATGAGGCGAGTTCATAAGATGTAAGATTGATTAGCCCAAGGAGTGGCTATATGGCTCAATTGAGGGGGAGATATTATGAATTATACATTGCAGCATTGATATGTGGCTAGTTCATAAGATGCAATAATGATTAGCCCCAGGAGTGGCTATATATGCATTGCACTCTTTTTCTTTATGTTCGGTTTTTTCCCATAGGGTTTTTCCTGCTTAAAGTTTTTAACGAGGCAATTAATGCATCCATAAAAGGGAGAGATCATAACATTTGTGCTCTGCACTCTTTTTCCCTTTTGTCCGGTTTTTATCCCACTGGGTTTTTCCGGCTTAAGGTTTTTAATGAGGCAGTATCATTCAATGCACATTCGTAATGAATATGATGAATATTCAAGGGGAGTGTTATGAAATACATGAATGGATAGAATACATGAATGAATATTCATTATATTCATCTTATCCAATGTACTTATTATGGTACATTTGTATCAAATGTTCTAAGTACATCTCCCTATACAATGAACATTCGTATCCCTTATCCTGTACATGTATCATTCGATACATTGATATTAATGATAAGTACATTCTTGTTCTCCTATAAATAGGAGTTTAGTTTTGATGTACAATACACAATCACACAGGAACACGACAATGAGATACTAGAAATAAAGCTCTCTCATCTTGCTCCTATCTCTAGTGTTCACTTGCTTTCTCTTCTTTAATCTCTTCTCTATTATATATTCGCCACGCGATATTTTACAACAGGAACGTGTCGGAATTCTTCACTTTTTAAGAAATGACGTGTCGCGTGTCGTGTCGTGTCGCGTGTCGCGTGTCGATGCTACATAACCGGCAACCAGCTAATGAGGGCCGACGGCCTCACCCAGCCACAATGAGGCTCGCCGGCCCCCGACGAGGTTGCTGGCCAAAGGAAAAAGAAGAAGAAAAATGAGAAAAAATAAAGAAATGTTTCTCAGATTTGTTCCCGAGATCAATAAACAAGTTTTTTCTACTTATTGTTTTTGTTTCAAATCTGTTCCTGAGAAAAAATAAATAAATTTTTTGTTCCCGGGAACAAAAGTGTAAACAAACGTGTTTATGTTTTTTTTGTTCCTCGGAACAAAAAAAACAGAAATTTTTATTCCGGGGAATAGAAACACAATTAAACAAACAAAGCCTAAGTATCTCAAAAGCCAGTAATATGGACCATTTATCTATAATCCATAACGTAGGGACAGCTTTCCACAAGAACAATGTTGGAACTCAGTCAACATGGCATATTAAAAAGAGAAATCTACTCTATCCATTGTACAAAAGATTCAAATAGAGAATCCAACCTGCAATATACTTGTGCACTAAGCATCACAAGCGGTCCATTCCATCTAATAAAAAACCAATAGTCGGATCACTTGGATCCTGCAACAGCATTCATAATACTTAAAAATTAACATTTCTGAAGCTAGCCTGGTAAAAACCTGGGAAAGAAAGCTACTCTTGAATGATGCAACAAAGCATAGGTTAACAAGAATACGATGTTAGAGAATCCACCTGTATGAAAGAGGGACATCTGCTACTTAACGTACACGAAGCTGGATGTTGATGCATTGCACTTTACGTGGAGTAGTACCAAACATTTGTACTAGAGTGTCTCCCTAACACACTACATTTCATTATTCAAAATACAGTAATTATGAGAGCTCAACTACTCTCTCTCTCTCTCTCTCTCTCTCTTCTTTTTTTCTTTTTTTTTTTAAATTTATCCATTCATGTTTAGTAACTCAAGTAACAAATAAGTCAAGCTCAAGCTTAGTAGTAGTGGCACACAGCTTGCAAGCACAGTAAATTGACGCACTTATTGTGAATCCTAACAATGTTTATAGAGTCACATATTAAAGGAAACATATAGATGTCATTATTGTTCTAGTACTGAAATGTAAAATTTGCATTTGAACTAACTCAATCTTATGCTCCGTTTGTTTCGCGGAAAATATCATGTTTTCGGAAAACATTTTCCTGGAAGTCATTTTCCAGGAAAATGACTCTATTTTCCGATGTTCGGCCAAAATCTAAAATTTGAGTGGAAAATATTTTCCGTTGTTCGTTAGTTCATTTAATTGTTTGGAAAAATATCAAAAATTAAATTTTAATATTTTTAATTGACCAAAAAAATTTATTTTATTTATTTATATTTTTTAAAATATAAATTTTTATTTTTATTTTTTCTTTTTCTTTTCCTTTCTCCTTCCTCCTCCTTCGTCCGATGTCGCCTCCTTCCTCCTCCTTCTTCCTCCTCCTTCCGCCGCCGACGCCTCCTTCCTGCCTGACGATGGCCGGTTGCCCAGCGGCCGACCAAGACCCGATGGCCAA
The DNA here is from genome assembly GCA_014182385.1 of Eucalyptus viminalis. NCBI lineage: Eukaryota > Viridiplantae > Streptophyta > Magnoliopsida > Myrtales > Myrtaceae > Eucalyptus > Eucalyptus viminalis. The sequence continues at coordinate 19,411,845 of CM024529.1, read as the reverse complement.
ATCCGGCGAGCTCGAGGCTCGCCGATCTCACCCGAGCTCGCCGGATCCGGCGACAGCTCGAGCTCGCCCGAATCGGGGCCCAAGCTCGCCGCTAGATCCGGCAAGCCGCGAGCCTGCCGTATCCGGCGAGCTTGAGGCTCGGCCGATCTCACCCGAGCACGCCGGATTTGGCGACGAGCTCGAGCTCGCCCCCCGAGCGCGCCGGATCTGGTGACAGAGCTCGAGCTCGCCCGGATCGGGAGCCCGAGCTCTGCCGCTAGATCCGGCGAGCCGCGAGCTCCGCCGCCAGATCCGACGGGCTCACGGCTCGCGGCCGCACGACGAGCGGCCTGGACAGCGGCGGGCTCCAACCTCCCGGCGTTGCTGCGGTGCTCCCTCTTGAGCCGGATCCTTCCGAGCGTCTTCGAGCCGCCGGGGAAGCGGAGCGCGGTGGCGGCGGTGGCGGTGGCGGCGCCCCGGACGGAGCAGTCGGGCAGGAGCGGCCAGGTAAGGCGGAGGCTGATCCCGGAGAAGGAAGCCATTGCAGCAGGGAGAGCAAGAAAGAGAGAGAGAGAGAGAGAGAACGAGAACGAAGGAAAAAGGAGCTGGAGCGCGAGAGCTGCGGAAAATGACTTCCTCTTTTCAAAAGAGGAAGTCATTTTCCGAGATTCCAAAGAGGAATTTTCCGTTGACCGTGTATTTTCCGCCATCCGAACACCGGAAATTCAGGAAAATATTTTTCTAGAAGTTATTTTCCGTGAAACGAACGAGCTTATGCTCCGTTTGTTTCGCGGAAAATATCATGTTTTCGGAAAACATTTTCCTGGAAGTCATTTTCCAGGAAAATGACTCTATTTTCCGATGTTCGGCCAAAATCTAAAATTTGAGTGGAAAATATTTTCCGCTATTCGTTAGTTCATTTAATTGTTTGGAAAAAAAAATATCAAAAATTGAATTTTAATATTTTTAATTGACCAAAAAATTTATTTTATTTATTTATATTTTTTAAAATATAATTTTTTATTTTTTATTTTTTTTTTTTTCTTTTCCTTCCTCCTTCCTCCTCCTTCTTCCTCCTCCTTCGTCCGCCGTCGCCTCCTTCCTCCTCCTTCTTCCTCCTCCTTCCGCCGCCGCCGCCTCCTTCTTGCCTGACGATGGCCGGCTGCCCAGTGGCCGACCAAGACCCGATGGCCAAATCCGGCGAGCTCGAGGCTCGGCCGATCTCACCCGAGCTCGCCGGATCCGGCGACAGAGCTCAAGCTCGCCCGATCGGGGCCCAAGCTCGCCGCTAGATCCGGCAAGCCGCGAGCTTCGCCGCCGATCCGGCGAGCTCGAGGCTCGGCCGATCTCACCCGAGCGCGCCGGATGCGCGACAGAGCTCGAGCTCGCCCCCGAGCACGCCAGATCTGGTGACGAGCTCGAGCTCACCCGGATCGGGAGCCCGAGCTCTGCCGCTAGATCCGGCGAGCCGCAAGCTCCGCCGCTAGATCCGACGGGCTCACGGCTCGCGGCCGCACGACGAGCGGCCTGGACGGCGGTGGGCTCCAGCCTCCCGGCGTCGCTGCGGTGCTCCCTCTTGAGCCGGATCCTCCCAAGCGGCTTCGAGCCGCCGGGGAAGCGGAGCGCGGTGGCGGCGGCGGCGGCGGCGCCCCGGACGGAGCAGGCGGGCAGGAGCAGCCGGGTAGGGCGGAGGCTGATCCCGGAGAAGGAAGCCATTGCAGCAGGGAGAGCAAGAAAGAGAGAGAGAGAGAGAGAGAGAGAGAGAGAACGAGAACGAAGGAAAAAGGAGTTGGAGCGCGAGAGCTGCGGAAAATGACTTCCTCTTTTCAAAAGATGAAGTCATTTTCCGAGATTCCAAAGAGGAATTTTCCGTTGACCGGAAAATATTTTCCGTTGACCGTGTATTTTCCGCCATCCGAACACCGGAAATTCAGGAAAATATTTTCCTGGAAGTTATTTTCCGCGAAACGAACAGAGCATTAGATTGAAACTATCTTCTGACCATCAAGTAGCCAATGTGGTTTTCTCGAGCAACATGTATTACCCAAAACAAAAATTCAGCACCACAACATTTCATGCAATTGTTTAAGTTTAGACTAGGCATGAAGAACATTCAAGTTTGGTGGAATAGAGATGCACCCCTTGCTTAAATCGTTATTGCGGGGGTAAAACGGAATTGCAAAAATTTCAGATTACCAGAGCAATAATAATTGTTGTAACACAAAGCAGCACATCAGGGCAAACAAGATTCCCCAGTAATACGCACTCCCCATGAGAAGCTTTATTGCAAGATCCTGCACTCTCTACATGTAGATCTGCATCAAGAGAGAAAAAATTGGGTCAACAAAAATTATAATTTACATTAAATAGCTTCATTCTAAGGAGACATTCCACTGGGTGAGCAGAATTGGTAAGTACGTCTGGGTATCTCGAATGATATGGCTTAAAAATCGCTTATTTCTTAGTTTCCTTGTATCAGTAGAGAGAAAATAACAGGACCAACAGCCTCTAAGACCAGGAAAAGGAATTTAAAAGTATAAATTGCAGAACATATATAAGAAACCATAGACGCTAATAATAGGAGACAAGCCCACATGATAACCCCTAGGGACAACAGGGCCATCTGAGATTTCAGCGTCAAGTCGCATGTTGCAACCATAGGAAACACATTCTGGTGAGAACTGACAACAGACATTTTTCGGATGATTTGATGGTAAAGGAATTATATGAAAGGATGCAATGGAGAGAATATGTTAAATATTCATTATCCTGCAAGGGGTGGACAAACCTGAAGAAAACAGATTCATCATTCGACTGCCATGGGAAATAACAGGGGGTAGAGCTATAGATTAAAACTAATCCACGACTAGAGGACCAATTAAGATATGGCTCATAACGCTGGGACAAATAATTCTATGATATGTTAAAAGCCTAATGAGGAAACTCACCTCCCAGTGTGTGGGCTGTCAAAATTCACGTCCCCTTGCAGTCCTCTCGATGGTGGATCATAGAAGTCTATGAAATGGACGAACCTGTAGTTTAGGGAGAAAACAGAAAGTATAAACAGTAGGTGCGCTCGCCATGCAAGGAAAATGACATTATCAGGATACTAGTGCTAGTGGTCCTCCAACTAAAGCTGAAAAATTAAGGTACTAACTTCTAAACAAATATAAGCAATCACCCATAGTTTCAAAAGCTCATGACTATAAAAGGATCCTGCATAAGATAAATCTCACGTATGCAATTTACTTCATCACAAAAGAAAAAGAACAAAACAAAAACCTTTAAAAAAAAAAAAACACACAATACACAAAACAAACAAAAGAAATGCTGCCAATTTTGACCAGGTGAAGTCAGCTCCAAGTCTGACCAAAAAAAAAGTCAGCTCCAAGGGTCTGCTCATGTCACTAACTTTATGGATCGACTAAAACCAAACGTGATTACATAAGAGTTGGACAAACCATTTTTAAAAACTTCAATTGTCAAAAAAAAAAAAAAAGAGAGCCCAAAATTGGACTTCAAGCATATTGGTCAGGCGGGCATCCCATGTGGAACATAGGGCATATGCATAATGATAATGACGAGATCACTGGAACAGACAAAAAAAAAAAAAAAAAAAAAGGACCTTGCAATCTACATGGAGGTAGTTCAGAGTTCAAACTCATAGCTTAGCTTCAATAGAATATTGAAGAAATCATTGTCCCTATTAAAAACGAGCCCACTAGATATATTAAGCGCATTCCTGAACACAGGCAATGCCGCTATTTTTTAGAATGTTAAAACATGGTGCTAGGTCAATATTGATCAGCCCATTCTTAAGCTTTCACGATAAACACTCATTTTGATAGAAAAACTTGAGATCCTAATTTGAAGCCTGGATCTAATGGGAGCCTATTCTGGTTATTCTGCGTATGCTTCAATCATTGTTTTGACTCTCCTTTTTTATGTGCGCAATGCACGTGTTTAGTCTCAAATGAGAGAATAATCTTGACGCAATTGTCAAGATAGCCTCAATGTCCTCTCTATTCAGGGTTCCATCTTTCAGGTCAACTTGTCTGATCATGTGTACACGTGATCATTATGTATGATGAATTCTGGATCCAAACGTATGTTATTTCTTAAACTGGTAATAAAAAAGAGATGGAGAAGGAAAATTCTATGTATTTAAGTTCCCTGTACTTTAACAGTAGCATTCACTTGCGTATTGCATTAAAATTGAATTAAAATCAAATAAAAGAGAAGTCAACGATAGTCTCGATTTAGTTCCAGATGTTTTAAGCATACATAGAGCCAGAAAAGTAAGCTAATCATACATTTACTCCGTTCAAAGATCGGCCTTGCCTTTGCTTCATTAACTTTTTTCTGATGTGTGTATCTTTCCCAGATACACTGCAGATACAAAATAAAAATCCAGCACAGGCAGACTAGGGGAAACGCTGAGCCTCAGTGAGCAGCCAAATATGTTTCTCTCTGTTTTCATTCTATCAGATATTGATGTCTTTTTACCAAATCATCATAAAGCTACATTGACAAACCAAAGGCAAACATATAAAATGGAGAATTCTGGACTTCAAGTTGTTGCCCCGAAAATAGTGAACCCAAGTGCCTGATGCCAGCCCTCAGGACTCTACAAAATGAATAATTTGCACATACCACATCCTGTACTAATTAGCACTTCCCTCTAGGCAATTATGATTTCATTTAGCCTTTTGTGAAATCGAGGCAACAAATTAGCTTTTGCGAACTGAGGAACCAGGCAGGTATAAGAATCAAAACTATCATGAATGAATGGCGACTATGGTAAAATTACATTCTGAAGGACTAAAAAAAAAATCTGGGAAAACTAACAAATATTGAAGGTTCCAATCTATAGTAAAGGTCACAGTCTGCTCTTATCTTGCCATGGAGTGTACAAGGCTGTAAGTTTGCTGTACCATTTTTCTTGGTAGCTGTAGATAAAAATAAGATTGTCATGAGAAAGGACATTGCCAGAGAGAAATGCTTTTAACTTTGCAATACATGGGCAAGAAGTAGATCAAGCAGGACAGGTTACACAAAAGAAAACTTGCCTCCTTGGAGAAGAGATTGACACGGACAAAGAAACAAAAGAGATCCATATAAGCACGCAGAATAAGTGAACTTCAATGTGGCTGCAAAAGACAGTCTCGACTTATCAGAGATTTCAGGCAAAAACAAAGAAATCAGACTTGGCTTCCTATCAGGCGACATAATGACTGTACTGCTGAGGGCCAGAATGAGTTGCCGGGCTTGTCCTCAATTTGCCATCAAGTCCAGAAGGAACTGACTCACAAAAATTGCCAGATAAGCTATCTCGAAGCCACAGTCTAATAACTAACAGATCTTTTGACAGTGTTTTAGTAGCAGTTCCACAGCCATCAATAATAGAGCTCAAGCAAGACCTTGCATCACGGTTCAGTGGAGAGATCAGGCAAACAAGCTTAAAAACAAAGTGCAGAGAAGTGCCTGCATTAATTGCAAAAGCTTGGGTTTTCTCCACATGTTATCGCCATCTGCTCCTGCATTAGCTGCAATGACTTTTGCTGGAGCAAGGAGTGCCAGCAATCGCATTGTGTTATGGACCAACTATAAGAACAAAGACACCTCGAGAACAACAGCAAAATGATAGAGATGATCCACAACTCGACGCATTCCATATAGAATGCCCAAGCAATTATTAAAGACATAAGGCAGGTCATTATTCACAAGAAAAAGTAAAACATAGTTTCCTCAAGCCCACATAAGAGGTTTCTACAGTGGTCAACTGAGAAAAAATTGACGTCAGAATTCAATGATCAACAGAGAGAAAGCATATCCACTCCAGAACCATTGAAAACACCCCTATATCAGGCAATGTCAGCTTCAGGCCTTTTCTACATTTTCTTGCATTTAATGATCCAGCGATGGCAACTACTCCTGTCAATTTGAACTTTTCATTTGACATGCAAAACCACCATACTCAAATCTTACTGGACATCATATGTTCATGTGCCAATGACATGGTTCGTCACTGTACATCCTCAAAGCCACCATTGTCACTGCACAATAAGATAGACAATTTGCCAGAGAACAAAGGTGCCAGACGATGCTCCTTGGACTGAACTAGGTATGCATGAATAACATTTGGTCGAGAGCCAACGACCTTAGTTTCCAATCTACTCCTCCCGATCTTGCATCTTGCTCCTTGTCACGGGGATACACTGAGAAAGATGTGATTAAGCTGCACCACAGCATGGTACTATTCCCTCGTCTATTGCAGCAAAAATGACCTGCTTTGTATCCTCTATTCTAGGTTTCCGGTCTTCAAGTTCCACCTCAGCGTGTGCTCCTTCCTAAATTCAAACCACATTACCTAATATGAAATGCAGATCTTTAATATAATTATAAGTAACGACAACACTGGGTCACTTTCATAGAACTTTCTAATGGATTTGCAGGCAGCATAGAATTTTGATGTCAATGAATAAGTACAATTATCTTATCTCTGATGACATTAGGGGGACCTCAAATTTCATGGGCTTTGTACATCTTTAATTTCTCAAACAAGGTGCTGAAATAGACTATATGTAAGTGGAAATTGTCTTTAAAAGAATGTGGGATCTTGCAAACCTTATTTAAAGCAACTCCACCAGTGCGAAATCCTTGGCAGAATTTCAGCTTCAATAGAAGGACCGGCAACAACGATAGTTGAGTTACCACTGATGTTTACTTTTCTAGCAATGCCAGGCTGATTGGGGGTCACACCATTGACAGTTAGACCCAAGTCTCCAGAGAGAAAATCAGAACCTGATGATGTTATTACGATGTTAATGGAAAAAAAAAAAAAAAAAGAAGCAGAAAATATACATTAATGATGGAAATACTCCTCATGCAGTTTGAAAGAGTGCTTCTTGAAGGAACTTAAGACAGTGCAAGAACAAAGGTCACCATGCTTTACAAGTTCACCTGTCAATAAAGAAATATCCTGGAAGACACCTTTCTTTCCTTCTCCAAATCCTGGACATTGTGCAACAGCTGCATTAAGCAAGCCTTGCATTTTGTTCACAAGTGTTTCCAGCAGCTGCCTTCAGATATCCTCTGCAATGATTAGCAAGAGGACACATAATTGAGTTGCCTTCTACAGCAAATGAATCATTGCCTTGACATCTGGAATCTTCTGACCAGTTACAAGGACTCTGGCATTCTCAAACTCCACGAGAGATTTATCCTGGTTTGAAATGAAACGGGGCAACATATAGCCCTTATCAATCTAGCAGAAAAAAAAATCTAACTTAAGTGAAGAAATCATACAAAGGTTTTTTTGGGTGCGTGTGTGTGTGTGTTGGGGTGGGGGGAAGGTATGCGTTCAATAAGCTCAGGATCTGCTGATGCATGCAAGTGGAAGACTCGATCCCTTTAGGAGACAGTATAGAAAGAGAGCTGGGGAAAGAGTGTGAGAGATAAATTAACAGTTTCTCCACATTTCGCAAGGAGACAATCATGCAATTCCATATCATTTCAAACCTAAAGCAAAATTCACCACCTTCATTCCTTCTTTGACTAGAACAAAGGTTTCAGAAGATGAGGACAACTCGATAGAGATGACTTCATCAAGTCCAATCCTTTCTATAGCATCAGCGATTACTCTTCCAACAAAGTCCTGATTTCCAGCAGAGATTGAACCCGCAGCTGCAAAATGGTGAACAAATTTCATAATTTTTTTTATGAATAGCTCATGCCTTGGAAAACCACAATATATATATATATATATATATATATATATATATATGAATCAATAAAATGTAACATAATCACTTCCTCTTACGAGAAAGCTCTTTTCCTACTAAATCCAGACCAATGCTTTGGCGGTCTTATCCATACCTTCTTTTATAGAGATTGGATTAGCATTTGGAACTGCGAACAACCCAGATTTGATCAATGCTTGAGCCAAGATGATTGTGGCAGTTGTGCCATCACCAGCCAAGTCATTCATGCGGGCAGCCACCTGGAAGTATATACATTTGGGTGCAAAAATAGAATTTTAAGAGTATAAGCATAAGAGCGAGCTTCTGGGAGAGAAGTAACCATCAACCATGAATGACCTCTTGGAGTAACATTGCCCTGGCATATTCTCGATTGCATCTGAAAGTTCTGTCGCTCAGGCAATGGTGACACCATAGCATGAGACAATGGAATCAGTTCCCATCGCAACCAAAATAACTCTATCAGGTGCATGCGGTGGAAAAAAAAAACTATCTTCTGTGATAGGACATCTAAGAATAATCCATGAATTACATCGAGTCCATGGGAATGAATAAGGAATGGAGCAACAAAAGAGATAATGAAGAAAAGAATAACAATGGAATCAGGAAAGCAAGACAACACAGTCAGCTTGGAATGTCGCAATAAAAGGTTGTGAACATCTAGCATTGCCCTCTCGAGAAAAGGAGAAGTTCATTTGCCCAACTCAAGCTAAAAGTGCACGGCTCTACCCGTAGGCCATCAAGATTACTCCACTCCAAAGTTGCACAAAACTCGACCAGCCAGCTCCCTCATAACTAAGAAGCGAACGCGCAATATCTCGCTCTGTCCAAATGGCCACTACATTACTCCAACTCCAGCACAACCCTCCACATTATATAAATGATGAAATAAACAAATGATTCCCAGATTAAATTGACAGAAACAGGAATTAAGCAGTAGAAAAAGAAGAGTCCACATACCTCTACGTCCTATAGTAACAGAAACAGCATCGGCTAATAATTCAATCCTAGATTGAAGAGCCTCTCCGCATTCCTTGGCAAGAGATATCTTCTCTGGACCTGCTTTTACCACAAAGTTTCCAAATTTTTGCCCGTTTCTCCAAAGTCCCAATACCCACCTATTTTTACTCAGATTCTGAACAGTGAACAGTGCCCAAATTCTTCAATCTCAATCCAAAGAGTAAATTCGTGGAAGGGAAAGAAGAAATTGAAGGAAAATAAAAGGAAGAGGAACATACCGGAGGGAGGATTCAAGGTGCTGTGTGTTGGAGTCAACACCTAATATAATAATGAAAGTCCCATTATGCATGAAGCCTGGACGTGGGCAGCAAGTGTACGCATGAAGGAATGGATGGGCACATATTAAAATAATAGTATAATTGTTACTGGAGCCTTCAAGGAGCAAGAAGCAAAGTTCAACTTTGCTAGTACTTGGACGTGAAGGAAAAAGAAGACAGCCCACAATGTTTGACTCCTTAGCCAAGAAGAAAAGTTCAACTTCAACTCTTGCACGTTGAAGATAATGGCGGTGAAGTCCAGGCGGTGAAGATGCTTATAAATATAGGGTTACGTAAGTTTATTTAGAGTGAGAGAGACAGAGAGAGTGTGTGAGAGTTATTAAGCTTAGCAAAGCTTCTGTGTGTACTCTATTAAGCCAAATGAAGACATATTGTGTAATATAATTTCTCTTTGTGTGTTTACACTCTCTCCCTCCAAATCCTTTTGGTTCCAACACTGTGAAAGAGGCAGACATTCTCAGGGTGGCTTTTTCATGTCCTTTTTTTAGCGGTTTACACGTTAAAATTTCAATAACACTATTCACCTTTTGAAATTTCAAGAAGACGAATTTTTATTTTTATTTTGTCGAAAAGAAGACGTATTAAAAAAACAAAGAATGTAGAATTTAGTAAAAAATTTCTCCCAATTAAATAACTCTGGTACGAAAGAGAAAAGAGTTTATTTATTTTTTGTCGAAGAGTGAAGGGTTTTTTTTTGTCCAAAAAGATGTGCAGCTCATTAGATACTAAATCAAAGTTTGTGTAACATCCGAGCATAATAAATCTAAAAGAGCATCCGGAGGGTACGCAAGCCAACTACAAAGAAGAAGATAACTAAGGCTCAATTGAGGTTATCATCTTTGTTTTTTTCACCATCCCCCGAAACTCTTAGAAAAGTGCAATGCTTTCTCTGTGGTCGAAGTGGTTCATGTCCGGTCCGTAATCCATTAGCAGTCCACCCCAAAAGGGTAGAATTCCTTAGGCGAGCTACTTCGTTCCTCTTGTTCCTATTCTCCCATTCGGAATCTGATCTGATCCCGAACTACGGAATCAGTCTTTCGGGCTCTGTAGAGCGTTATAATGCGTCTTATGGTCCTCGTGTGGGTGATTACCCATCTGATTCGTGAAACCTTGGTATCTCAGTAAGAAGATCGCTGTCTGCTGGGATCTAGTCCATGAAAGAAAGACCTTTTCTCGGTCAATCCTTTCTAAGGAGCTTAGCTTCCCAACCATTGAACCGAACAACCCGGTGATTCCTCTTCCATCAATAGCTCTCTCGCTTTCCACGGGGAACTACTTTTCATAGGCTGATCCAAAGGGTTTCAACTTCAATTACTGGTGAAGCTCGAACAAATTTGATGAAACCGTCCACTACAACCATTATTATCTGTGATGAGCATATATCGAGGCAGCCACCTCACCTCCCCATCTCTCCATCTGACACCTGGTGCCTCCGTGCCATTTTCATTTTCTCTTTTCTCTGTCTATTTCCCTTTTATTTTTTCTTAACAAGCATTAGAATCTAAGATTGACATATATGAAAATTGGGCCCTTTTTATCTTCGTTGAATCAATGATCGGTTGTTTATCCATTGAATAAGTGCGGGAGGGATATACGGTAAAGATTAAATATCATTAGTTGTAATCCAATAAGCATGGACTCGAATATGTCCTATAATTATTTTGTCTAAACTCTGAGACGTAAAACAGCAGGGTATTCTCTCATGGGTGGAGAAGAAAAAATTACATTCGAGAATTAAGGACTCTTTAAATGAGAGGGTAGATTCCTGCATTTCGTAATGAGTGTTTGAAGAATTGATCGGCCGATATAGTAGCCGCTTGTGTCCTTGAAGGTGAAGAGGTGGCTGAAACATTCACTATAAAATCGACTTGTGCTTCATATGGTTTCTCTTAATCGACTTATCGGTACAACAAAAAGATCCCACTTTATAATTTCCAAAAAATCCTCCACTCGAATATTTTCTCGAAGAAAAGGAATTTTTTTCTGTGGCCACAAATGGCACCGTCATTCTCGAAAATAACGGGCGCTGGGTAAACCACGTAATTCCAGCCGCTTCGAGCGCACATTCCTCCCTTGCCTTCCTCGTATCTACGGCCGTCGACATCCCGACAATCACGGATCGCGTGACCCCCCCTCCCCATCCCCTCCACGTAGCGGCCCCTCAGAGCGGCCGAGGAGCGTTGGCGACAGTTGGACATTAGCCCGCTCCCCCCGTCGTCCCTTTCGATCCGGCCGTTGGGTTGGAATAGAAGATCCAGCTCTATCTTCTGTCTTCCCTTTCGATCCGGCCGTTGGGTTGGAATCCCCAGAAGATCCAGCTCTATCTTCTGTCGTCCCTTTCGATCCGGCCGTTGGGTTGGAATCCCCGAATCCCCAGAAGATCCAGCTCTATCTTCTGTCGACCCTTTCGATCCAGCCGTTGGGTTGGAATCCCTAGAAGATCCAGCTCTATCTTCTAGAAGCGCGCCCAAAAAAAAAAAAAAAAAAAATCTAATCGCTCTCCGCTAACCATGGTCACGGGAACCTAACCCGAGTTCGCCCCGCTAGGGGAGAGGCCCGCCACGGAGTTTCTCGAATTTACGGGACTGCCACTGGCTCGATCTATTATAAATCGAGCCTTCGACACTCGTTGCGAACGCCCAACGCCCCCACTGGAGGTGGGTTGGGGAACCCACCTCCCCCAAGGTCCCGAAGCTGCGTCGCGAAGCTAGGGCTCTGCCTTCTCTCGATTTCCTCTCCATCGTACCTCGAGCTCCTTTCTCACCTCTGGAGCTCCTTCCCTCTTCACCTCCCTTCACCTCCCTTTCTTTTCCCTTAACCTCCCTTTCTTTTCCGTCGAGCCTCTTTCCCTCTCCCTCCCTCTGGCTAGGACCTCCTCTTTCCCTCTCCTTTCTCGCCTCTCGAGCTCCTCTCTCCGTCTCCATCGCTTCTCGAGCTCCTCTCCACATATGCAAGAATAGACTAAATACGTTTCAATCCTTCCCTCCCTCCCTCTCTTTATCTTTCCGTCGAGCTCCTCTTTCTCTTTCCTTCTTTGGTAGCGAGAGGTCCGCAGCAGTTGCAGTCCTCGATCGCCGCACGACCCGGAATGTTTGGGAGTTGCATCGGCAAGCCCGAGTAGCCTATGCAAACCGCTGCGCAAAAGCTGTTCGTCGGAATCCCGACGTGTTCCTGAGTTTCAGAGGGAAGACTTCGCCGGGGCTTCGCCGATCACCTTTATAAGGGGCTGGTAGCTGCTGAATTCTCCGTGTTCAAGGACGACCGCGATCTTCTAGGCGAGCAGATAAGGCCAGGGCTTTCCCGGGCCATCGAGAATAGTAAGATCGCTATCCCCATCATCTCCAAAAATTATGCGAGTAGTAAATGGTGCCTCGCCGAACTCTGCCGGATGATGGAATGCGGCGCAGAGAAGGGCCAAGTAGTCCTCCCTGTATTCTATGACGTGGATGTCTCTGATGTACGTGATCAAACTGGGGAGTTTGGAAAGGCTTTTCGTGAACTGGCGAAACACCATACGCCAGAACAAGTGGAAGAATGGAAGGAAGCGCTGAGGTCTGTCGCGGGGATTGGAGGATGGTCATCACGGAAGGTTGCTGGAGATGGGTATGTATATGTATTTATCTATATTTGTCAGATTCGTCATAAATCTGCATACAAACCCTGTGCACTTTTGGATGGGAATGACCGATTTGCAATCAATAGAGTTAGGGGGAACGAAGGGATCAAACTGTACCCTAATATTGCTTTTGTACATATATGAGCAGGCGTCTGGTGGATATGGTGGTTGAAAAGGTTTCCAGTATACTGAGTCCGCCATGGATCGAACAAATCCCCATGTTTCGTAAGTATTCTCATGTAATGTTCATCATGTGACGGCTTTGGCCTCCTTTCAATTCCCACTTAGAGAATGCATATAATGTTTGCGTCGTTTATGGCCTTAGACCGATTTGGTGGCTTTTTAAAGTTTCCTTGTTCTTTTGAATTTTCGTACGACTACTGTTAGGTTAT
>CM024529.1:18740271-18761395 GCA_014182385.1 Eucalyptus viminalis | reverse complement strand
TATGGTCTTGTAAATAAACCTGATTGTTTATAAAATGTTTGTTTTGGTTTGAAAACTTGGTTCTACTTTTCTATCCCATTTGATTGTTGTCTGGGGATTTATATTATCGCTTCCACATGCGCATTATAATAAATGGGTCGGCGATGTGTCCTAGGATGTCGCATTTAATTGTCCGAGGAGGGTTGGGCACGTGATCGGAGAATCGGGGCGTGACGAAAGGCCTGATTCATTTAATTGAAAACATAACTGAAATCCCAGGATGTCACCACGATGAGGTTTGGTCTCGCCACGCCACCGTGAGGTTGGCGTCACCCAGCCATGGCGAGATCGATGTGGCTAGGCGAGCTTGGCTCACCAGGGGTTGATGATGTTGTGGCGAGGTCATCGGTCCTCGTTTGGCGAGTTGCTGGCCATGGTTGAGGCCGACAACCAACTTAGGAAGAAGAAAAAAGAAGGAAAAAATGTAATAAAGTTATTTTAAAAAATTAAAAGAAATTATAAGTTACAAAAGAATTTGAAGATCGTACTAAACACATTTCTATCTTAGGAATATAAATTTTGGATAGTTACCGAATGCCTTGAAATGCTCAAAAACTCTTTTAGAGAACATAATAAGAAAAAACCATTTTTGATAAGAAGTTATTCTCAGGACAAAATGGTTACTAAACATGCCCATAACGAAGTCAATTAGGAAATTCCAACTTGGACGCTACGTGTCTTCCATGCAAGAAAGTAATTTTTCAACTTGGACTCTAGTCTTCGTGCAAACTGTCCTCTTTCTATCATTGACGTTGGAGTCAATGAACAAAACAAAAAATCAATTTTACTATTTTCTAACGGGCTTGACGATGTTCTGGTCTGAACTCATTGCAATTTAGATAGACTCTCACATCAGCATGGTTATTACTGTTGTGGTAACAACATACAGGGTATTAGAATCGCATCAAATTTGTACAAAATGTTTTTCTGAGTTTGCACTGAAGTGAATCGGCACGAATTAACATTCAAAAAGCACCAGATCAGTTAAATTCATCTTTCAATGAGCCTTCCTCTTCTCATCCAATAGTCAACCTTAGAAACAGAACGAAAAGAATGACTAAACAACACTTTATACTCGTGTCAAAATTTTCTACAAGAATACCAAATCATATTATGTCGAATTAATTCATTATTTACCATCAAGTCACTAAGGCGACCAAAGTATCATTTATGTATCTCTATGCTATGAAGTCAAGTAAAACAATCGAAGAGTAGATAACTAAATTAACTCAAATTAGGTAACTTGAGTAGAATATTACAAATCCAAGAGATGATGATATTTCGGATTGTCAAAGCAGCAGGAGCCTTTTGGCTCTGAGTTGGGGCGGCCTCGCTTGCTGGATAATCCTAGTGGGCTGATAGGATATTTTTACGTGTCGGTGCTCACACGTCCAACCCCTGTAATTCTTCTCTGTATATTTTTCTTTCCTAGGAGGAGGGGATACCCCCTTGGTGTTTAACGTCCAAAGGTTGCCGAGGTTTGCAATGTCTTCTAGGGAAGCAGTTTAAGGACGTAGAAATCCAAAAGATTATAGTATTTCGGATTGTCAAGAGCAGTGGACCTAATCTTGTAAACTATTGTCTGCTAAAAGAGGACGGATGAAACTAACCATCCTGGCATGGACATCCGTCATGTTTCAAAAGCTGGAGTCAACATCGACACGATATAAAATTGGAGATATATATGTATGAAGGTATGATATCCATCACAATGCTCATCCAATAACAAGGTAAAAGTTTCGACAAAGCCAAAACAAAATCCGAATCCGCTACTGTCAAACAAACAGTCACTATTATGTACATATAACCAACAAAAGAACCAACACTACATCCTGTGTATTCTCAAAACAATGTCAAAGATGTCAGTATATTCCTAGTAGGCCTGGTGCATATAAAGAAGATCATACTCGAGGGAAAATCAGTCAAGATAAATTTTAATATCTATGTCAATCAGAGACGAACTACTGTCCTGATTTTTCCTTCAAACTTTTCCCTATCTCCTGGAGTATATGAAGCAGTGTATACGTCAGCTTCCCCCTCGCCCAGTCCGCGAAAATCCAGCCTACAGCCAGACATGGTTGTATGTCTGATCGCGACTTGACTACGGCTTTGATATCCTTAGAATTGCAACCCCACCGCCCCCCCAACAGCGACCTGCTTGCCCGCGATCCTGGGAGCGAGTGAAGTCGAGACGAAGCGCTTGGAGATGAAAACATTTAGCATGAATGGCTCCATGGAGGCTATGGTGCGCTGTTTGAAGGACACGTGCTTATTAGGAGTCCTGGACTTCTTCTCCTATGTGAGGCTGTTCAGACAAATGAAACAGTGTCAAACTTACAAAGTGGCACTATCTTAGTACCTAAAAGACCTGGGAAACTGAGCTTCTAATACCTTATATAGAACTATAACAAAAAATTAAGTCTTCACCCCTGAACGGGGTACCCTAAAAGCCAACAATCACACAAAATCTCTGTACAGTTCGATAAAGGATAAAGCACCCCCACATTCAATTGATTATATGCCCAACCATTATGCTACACCAGTAACATCATCAATGAAATGGCATAGAGAGGACATCCCAAATAAGAAAAAAAGAGTGAGATATTCAATGAGGCACCTGCCCACTATGAATACCACATGTTGGCAAAGAGATGCCATGTCGAGAGGCATCAACACCATCCACTAGAACACCATTAAAGCACAAGTTGCAAAAGGCTTGCTTCGACATCTTACTATAGGAGACACTTTCTAGCAAATAAAAGCAGCCACTTTGATGGTAGTGATCATGATACTCGAAAGAAACAAATATTGTCAGTAAGACATGTCTAACTACCGAGACTCCTCAAGATTGAGCATAGGAGTGGGCAAGCACACAGCCCCCATATAACAAAACCTCACAAACTTCGAACCTACATGGACAGAAATTATGCTCATCAATTCATCAAACTGGTAGAATGCATTGGTGAGTAAGTGCCCGAAAGCCCCCAATATTTGAAATGTGTAACGATTCATGTGAGACAATAAAAACTCGAAGAAGAACTCAAGTTTCTTCCTTTGGACATGGTATTTGGGCAGACATGATTACGCACACAGATTTACCTGACCTAGTGTTGATGGTTTCATGTCGATAAGGTTTGGATGGTGGTATTAAGGTCCCCCTCCCAATATCCTTCGTCATCCTCCTCGGAGAGGAATACTTTGTCTAGTTTTGGTGTCCTCAAGGCACCCTTGCAGAATTCATTCATCTTGGGGCACTGTGTGATGACAACATGCTTCAATAATGGGAACTTGAAGGGGCAATTTGTGGGGGAGAAGCTCTCAATGCTTGGTAAATCGTCAAGTATCAGCATTTTCAGCTTAGGGAAAGAGATCTCCTCTGCTCTATTTCCATCATCTGTTACCACATTTTCCATCATGTCACAATTTCTTAGCGCTAGCCAGGTAAGGTGCATCAGACTTGTCACTGCTGAGCAAGTCCCCATATGACCTAAACCAGCGCAATCCTTTACTTCTAACCACTTCAATCTCTTGAATGAA
The DNA here is from genome assembly GCA_014182385.1 of Eucalyptus viminalis. Lineage (NCBI taxonomy): Eukaryota > Viridiplantae > Streptophyta > Magnoliopsida > Myrtales > Myrtaceae > Eucalyptus > Eucalyptus viminalis. Next base: position 18,757,819 of record CM024529.1, on the reverse strand, counting down.
GTCAGGGATGGAAGCACGACAGACAAACTAGGGCACCCCCAAATGAATAGAGATTCAATCTGTTTAAGGATTTCAGCCATCAAGGAGCCATCTTTCCAAACTCGCTTAAGGTTCTGCAGGTAGAACAGCTCAAATCGTTTCAGATTTTTAGGTGCCTTGAGAGGTTTCTCCACGTTAGTAAGTCCTCCACTGGGAGTTGATTCCCCATGCCTAGATGCATCTTCTGGAAATACTTCCTCGAAGGAACAACAGATCACAGAGAGAATTTCTAGATTGGGAAATCTGTGGAGAAGGAAGTCAGAGGGAAAAGCGACATTTTCATCATGGTAGCATCCCAAAGCCAGATCTTTGAGATTGTCAAAGAAGTAATGCTGCAGCATCTCAATATCCTCCCTCACTAATGTCAATGCCTTCAAGTGTGGAATGACCTGTGGGAGGGAATCCCTTTAATTAGGCCACCAAAATTTTAGTGACTAAAATGTCCTTCCATTTAGGTAAAACAGTGGACAAAGAACCAGTAGGTTTTTAGCCCGTTTCATCTTAAAAAAAATAAAAATAAAAATTCTGGAAACAGACAAGCAATTAAAATCAGTTTCGTATCTAAATTTGACAATGTTGGCACACCTATCAAATTAAGTACGGTAAATTAAGATAAGGTTAGTAATTTCAATTATGATGGTGAGCCACAAGAATATAGTAGTTGGTAATTTTGAAAATAAATATGAATGTTTTGTGATGTTCAAAGCCTAACACGATAAATAAAATTTGCAAGTAATGAAAATTAGTGGATATGCTAATGAAATTGGTACATCAATCAAATGAAGATGATAATTTCAAATAAAACTTGGTAACTTTTAAGACGTTGGTAGGACACTAAAGTCAATGTAGTAACTTTTAAGACGTTGGTAGGACACAAAAGTCAATGTAGATAAGTTATTAAAATGGTTGGTAATATTTGAAGTATAAATAAATGTTGGTACTTATCAAAACCTATTAGTAAGTTACCAATGTGTGACTGGGTAAGCAAGTCAACCACGGTATTTGTCTGTTACTGACCATGTTCACAATGTTTGAGCGTGGAACTTTGTTATGTAGCTAACTCAGCAATGTGCCAAATGAGCATAATACTATATATATATTGTAAAATTTTGGCGGATGAGTGAGTTCAACTCAAATTAAATAGACAAATCCTAGCCACAAGACGTACCACTGACATAATAGACTTGACGAGACACGAGCTACTCATTAGAAGCTTAACCGTCTACACAAGTTAATCACTAAAAAAAAAAAAAAATCATTTTAAACTAAAATGGTGGGTTTACCCGATTATATTCGAAAGAATATGAGTTGGAAATATTTAACTTAATCTTCTGAAATTTCTTAGCTGTTCACAGGTGCGGTTATGCTAGTATTAATAAGCATGGAATGTTGGACAATTTCAGTATCCTATTGAGAATAACAAAGCGTTAAGAGCTATGCACATAAGCCACTGAAGACGAAAGCAGAGGGTTAGAATTAAGGATTGTACCTTTTCAGAAGAGAAGAGTGCAGGTTGGTTCTTATTATTAATTGTACCTTGGCAGCTTTGGATTTCACAAGCGGATGAGAATGACCTCATCTTACCGCAGTGTCTAACTCGTAATACCTTCAAGAGTGGCCATGTTGAAGTATGACTATTCTCATAGAAGCTCCTTAGTTCCGGCAACTCACGTAGCCTCAAGTCGATTAATCGTGGAAAGAAGAGATTACCTGACCTCATGCCTACTCCGTCTTCCTTTGTTATAATTTGCTCTACTCCACAAGACCGTACTAGAAGTTCTTCAAGTTGTGTCATACTTTTTGCCACCAAGTTTGGAAACAAACTTTTGAGACTCCCACACTCAGTAACTTTCATGCATCGTAAGCTTCTAAGGGAAAGACCCCCTTGAGAAAGTCCACTCCACACGTGCTTCATTTTTGGGAGCCGCATCAAAACTAATTCTTTTAACATAAAAGTGCTTGTAGAACGAGCTTCGTTAAAATTAAACTCTTGGATGTGAAATACCGCTTCTAATGACTCACAATCAGTTACGACTATCTTCTCTAGGCTTTGAAATCTAGTGAGCATAGTATAAGATGAAAATATGGATGAAAGTTTGTGACAATACTGCACTACCAGAGTCTTGAGTTTGCTAAAGGCATTTGAAGCAAGATCATCAAGCCATATTTTCTCCATGATATCCATGTGCAAGATCTTCATTGACTCCATATTGGGGAACTCAACCTGCTAGTTTTCAATTCAATTAATTAGAGCCAACTCTTTGTTCGTAAAAAGGAGAATATTGTAATGTCAAGAACAAGGAATATCTCATGATCGACATTATCAGTATAACATATAGAAAAGAAGACTAGAGGCATGCTATTTCTTTTTAGTACATACCACTCCCTAAACTCCATTCTTCTGTCATATCCCTTTTTAGTAACGAGCATAAATTTCTTCAGTATATATCGGGAATTATGTTTGAGTAGTAGCATAACTATAGCCATCTTAGTCAGATAAGCAAATTGATTTCGTGCATAATATGTTTTTCATAAACCTTAAATTTAGCCTATCTTAGATTTCGCTCACTACAACCCACATATACACGATAGCCAACATACTCTCCTTTTTCTTTGAACCATTTAAAAAAAAAAAAATTGTAGCTCGTGCATAGTAAGGTAATGATACTGACAAAACAAAAACCAATCAGCACAAACCAATGTTTCATGGATCATGCACTTCAAAAATTCTCCGATAAAGTATATACTTCAATAATAAACAACAAATAATGAAGAAAAAAATCCAACAATTAAATCAAAAGATGGTAGCACGCAAGTACGTACTGTTCAATTGATGTTGGACGGGTCTTTTCGAACCGCTAGCTGATTTGTTTTTTTTATTAGCAGTAAAACTTGTTCCAATTTAGCAATTGAGTCTTTCCTGTGCCCACATTAATTTAAATAGGATGGAAAGTATATACGCTATTTTTTTTTTATCAATTTTTCCTTTTCTTATGTAAATATGTGATCCCAATGTGGTGATACCCCCATGAAAAAAGAAAAAAGTGACAAAAATTTAAAAGGTACATATAAGAAAACAAAAAGAGAGAGGTCTCGGGGTCTTTGTGAGAAGGGACACCCGACCACCTCAATTTTATTTAGTCTCTGCATCCTACCCATTGAATTTGATGGAAAAACATGTGATAAATTTTCATGAAGTTCAACAGTGAAGGATGCAAGTTTGCTTAGGGACTGTTCGAGGAGTTGATTGTGCCTTATCCTCTTTAATTGGTACATGAATGAAAGCTTCAAGTCCTCCAACCTTCGAAAAAGAAATGCGTGAAAGCATTGTATATGTGGAGTGACAGATTTTGGCACAGAATTTTGTTATGCCGAAATTTGGGGGCAACTTTGGGAATGGACAGCAATGAGTTAGTTTTACCACCGCGAACTGCTTAACTTTTGGTATAGAATAATGATCCGGTTTTTATTAAAATGCTTCACTAGTTAAAATTAGAAGAACGGTTTATAGAAAGATACCATAGATGTTTACGTACCTTTTCATTGAAAAAAGAAGGCAAGGACAAGCCATAGTTGATATGATCAAATGCTTGTTGTAAACCTGTGTCAGCTTTCATCAATTGTTGCTTTCTTTCGAATGAAGAGAATGTTATCATTTTGGGGCATCTACATATCGTCAGTCTTGTTAAAGATGGACAGTGAATATCATACTTTTCATGAGAAAATGTCATGAGATTTGGCAATTTCTCAAGGGACAAGGAGGTTAACATAGGAAATTTTAAAGTGTCGGTAGTTTTAGCTTCCTCCAATTCTTCTTCTTGCACATCAATAATTTCCTCCATTAGTTCACAACTCACTATTTTTATTTCTTTTATTTGCTTAAGTGCTTTAGCCATGGAAGAAGAGAAAAGGAACCTCAAGTTCTCACAGTTTTGAACCTTCAGTGTCCTCAAGTTTCGAAAACATGATGCTCTTCGAGGATTTTTGTTCCATATGTGTCCCAAACTCGATAAGTCACTCAAGGTTAATTCTCTCAATCGCGATAGAATCTCCACTTCCCCACTGACTGTGAGTCCTTCTAGGTCAAATACTCCTCGCATTAATTGACATCGTTCAATGGTTATGGCTTCTAAACTCTGTAGCTTCATTAGCTGCAAAGGATGAATAATCCCACACATATCTCATAATAATGCTTGTAACTAGAAACACATGTCGCATGTGAAATAATAATGAAGGAAATAATCTCATGCAATAGATTTAAAGCTAATGGAAGAAAAGCAAAGTAGAGATTTTTCAATTTTTCCTTATTCTTCTTTAAAATTTATCATTATGTACTTGGAGTCCATTGAATATATAATATGGGGCAAAATTCATAGTCCCTGAAATATTGAGGTTATTCAATTTATCCTCACATTTTTGTGCTTTCTACCTAAATTTTCCTAATTCATGGCATAGGCTCAATTGAATTTTTAGTCATTGATTATAATTTTATGTAATATCTCAAACAAATTATTTTCTATCAATAGTCATGTACTAAATTGACAAAGGGAAGACTGCACTTTTAACTGATTTGCAGGTGTAAAATGAGCTTGGCATTTTATCCAAAGTATTTTGAATAAATACGTCGCTTATCATAAGATTGAAAGTAAAAAGTTATTGTAAATTGTGAGAGAAATACTAAAGTAGTCAGGAGATTTTGTTGTCCCCATGCACGATCCATGATTTCCTATCATAAATGTAATGCGGAATATATGCCACATTGGCCGAAAGTGAAAAAGCAAAAATGGTTCATCACTGTAATATCCAACGTTGGCCATAAGAACCACGAACTGACCCCAACAGCGCCCAACAGCACCTTATGGGCATCAAAGTCAATTTCATGATGGGAATTAATTTACCTATATAAGGACCTAAGATGGGCTTCCTTTATTTTATTTTTTTGGTCGGAAGATGCGCTTTATTATCAAAGAGCTAATTTATATGGCAAAGTTTATATATGTAGCCAAGAAAAAAAAATTGTTTAATTCAGTAAATGATTTTAGTTGACATCACGCTTTTTCAATTTGGCTCACGTGATAAAAATAATTTTATAAAATAATTTTAAAAAAGGTTTTTTTATTTAATTTTATACTAACAGAATAGTTAAAGAAATTGTTAAATCAAAGCGACAGTGCACAAATGAATGTTAAATGTGTTTCTAAATAATACTTTCAAGCAATATTTTATCAAAAAAAGGAATTTATACATGTGCAACGCACATAAATTCTACTGATAATATTAGAAAAGTGATGAGAACCAAGAGTTGGGGGTAGATTTGATTACCATAAAAGGTCCAATAGCTTACATGAATTAGAAAACAATTTATCGTACTATATTTGATTTTTCATTTGTAGATGCACAATAGTTCCGTCAATTAACAAATAAGAGTATAACGGAACATGTGATCGTCTAAACTACTACAATGTTCATATACTTACGATTATAATTGCAAAATTATAAGTAATTGATTGGATGCTATTTGGTAACCTATAGTTAAATTCACCTGTTGAATTTTTTTTTTTGTTTAGTTCTTTCTTTTACCTTAATCAAGCGGATATAATAGAATTCTACATTTGTCCATTCAATATCAAATAAAGGTCTTAAAAATTATTAAGGTCGTATATACTTCCTTCAACTTATGACTATATCCATATATGTTTGTGTATACATATTCGATTTTACTATTAAGCAATGATAAACTTCTAGAAATTTTTTAAAAATTATACATCGTACAGCGCTTCTTTAACAATGTTGACAGCATAGCACAAAAAAGGTGAGGTGTAATTAACTGATGTATAAATGTTTTATGTATTCATTTATCACATAGCAATTCCATTTTGAAAAATAAAATAATTGTTTCTTCTAACTATTCTGGAAAACTAAATCTAAAATAAAATAAAATTATTTATCCCATTTTTCTACGTCCTATTACACTCGCACATATAATATGCATGCACAAAATCTTAAAAACAAATTACATACCTGCTCCGCGTCAAATAAATCAACCGAATAGTCCGCCAATTTATAGAAGCTTGTCATTTTGGGCAAGTGTCGCAGTGTTAGCTTACGCAAATTGCATGACTTCACTTTTGGATCTTCATCTATTTCATCTCCATCTTCAGCCTCACCATCTACAACAATTTGTTGCATCAAGTGGCATCTGCCTATTTCAATCTCTTCGAGCTGTGATAATATTCTCGTCATGGATAAAGGAAATAAATGTTTGATTTTACCACAGTTGTCCACCCTCACAATCTTTAGCATGCTAAAGGATTCTAGGGCAAGACGGCCGCGGCAAATCTTCTCCAAGTTGTTCAGATTCTTGAGAAAAAACGATTCCAATTTTGTAAATGCAGTGCACTGGACAATCTCTGTTGAGTGAACAACATACTGAAATGAGGGGCTATTTTGCACGTGTAGGTGTTTCAATTCCTGAAAACCTTCGACACACAAATCGTGAATACTATCATTGCCATCTTGCAATCCATCCAAGTGGAGATCTTGCGTTCTATGCAAACATTTATGCACCCACTCTTCATGAAGAAGATTGCCTGAATCCAGCTTGAGCTTTAAAGTTCTGGATTGATTGTGCTTGCCCAACCAACCCCAAACTTCCCCAATTTGGATTTTATACTCGTTCAGTTTCCCAAATGGCAAGTCTCTCGAGAGAGTGACAGAATGAGGTATAGTAATGAAGAGAGTGCTCAAATTCTTCATGTTCTTCAACTCAGCTAGGCTAGTGTTGCTTCGTGGTGCTTTATTCTCGTCCTCCCATTGACCAAAACTGTCTTCCATATAAAGTTCTTCTAAATTAACCAAGCTACTAAGCACGCCCAATTCAATAACTTTGAGTGTAGTGCACCCCCTCAAGTCCAAAAATCTCAATTCCGTTAATCCACCTATCTCTTTGGGCAGCCGAGTGATTGTAGAGTGAAGGAAACTTAGGAACTGCAATCCTTTCAGCTTTCCAATGACAGTCACATCCTCCAAATGGCATTGATCAAGACAAAGGGATTTAAGGTTTTGAAGGAGCTCAATTGAAGAAGGTAGAGAGGTAAAAGAAAAGCCACTAATGTCCAAGACTTGGAGCTTCTCCATAGATTCAAAAAATGACGGGGGAATTTTGAGAGAAGTTTCATGTTCGATTAGTAGAAGCATCTTCAAGTTTGGGCAATCCAATTTTTCAGGAAGCTCCTCAATGCCAACACTGGGGAAGGATATCGCTGTGCATTTTCTGAGCTCATCCTTTGACCATTTTTTAAACCCATCACCCTTCCGGCCGACCAAGGCGTTCCATTCCGTGGAAGCAATAGAGATGGCCACGTCAACAAATATGTCGTGCATTCTGGAAAATCCCTTGTCATCACAATCTAGCAACAAAGAGGAGTCCCGTAGGCTATGTAGATCCAGCATTAACCTATCTCTTGCATTTTCGATGGTTCTTTTGTATTTTTCATATAAACCCAAGCCCATGCAGTAGATAAGGAAATCCCTCCTGGAAGTTCTCCCAGAGTCTAGCGCACAAACCAAGAACACCAATCTGATTCTGTCATCTTTTAAGTCTCTGTAATGGAGTTCCACTTGTGATTTTATATCTGACTCTTCTATATACAATGCATTTCTCCATGCAGCTAAATCTCCATGCTTCAACCTTTTTGCCAACGAAACAATAAAAAGTGGCAAGCCTCCACAATTCTTGACCACTCCATCTACCAAGCTCTCAAACTCAAGATAGTTAACCCTGTCCCCTATTGTCCTTTCAAAAAGTCTTCGGGCTTCTCCATGCTTTAACTCATTGACTTGAAATTCTTGGTCAGAGCCCATTTCAATGCACAAAACATCTCGGAATCTAGAAGTTAGCAATAGCTTGCAGCCTCTTACTTTATTATCATCTCCACAAGGGATTCCAACTTTGTTCAATTCTAACTTCTTCCATAAATTATCTAAAATAATGAGAATGTTTTTCGTAGGGTCTTGCTCTAGTCTCCTCCTCAAATAATCAGCTCTCCCAAGAACAGTTTCCACATTATTTAGCTTCAAGCCTAGTGCATCGGCAATTTCTCCTTGGATTCTTTTTAGATCTGGATTGCGTGATATATTTGCCATGACAACCTCATCGAACAGCTTCTCTCCTCGAACTCGCCTTTTGACATCCTCCAAAAGTTTGGACTTGCCGACGCCACCTGGTCCATACACCCCAATCACATGGACCTTGTCATCAGTTATAGCCTTCATTACATTCTCTATGATTGAAGCCCTCGACTCCAGGGCATCTTCTTTCTTGTCAACAGATCTCGTAGCAAAAGTGGCGGTAGTGACAATTCCTGTCGGAGTTTTTTCATAGTAGACCTTCTTGAAGTTACTATCTCGGCTTTTCTCATAGAGTCCCTGAATGACTTTAGTTGTCTCCTTCACCTTTCTACTAATTGGATGGCGCACCAAGGGGTTGGGAATCCATCCGCAAATGCAAGAGTTCTGTGCACTTTTGCCATGTTCTAAGAGGTGTTGTGCTTCATCAGCCTCCTTCGTCACACTCTTTAGCCAATCCTCAACATCAGTGTGTATAAGCTTTCCGTCATACTGGGCTTCATTGACAGAGCATTGCACCCTTTCCTTTGCAGTCTCCAGTTCCCGGAATCCATTTTCTAGATCTTTGACGTAGCTCTTGTAGCACAACACATACCCAACTTGATGTCCAATGGGAGTAAATAGGTACTCACCAAGTTTCGAAACTAAGTTCACCGCGACGGAGGTAAAAAAAAACCCAATCATTCCTTCCTTCTTGTCTAGAAATTTCTTTTTTCACCTTTTTCCCCTTTTTCTGTCTCCTTGCTTTTGCTTAAACCAATGGGCCCAAAGGAAACTGAACAGTGAACAGAATTAATCACTCGATGCATGAAAAGAAAGGAAGAGCAAAGTGATAAAACAATGAGAACAGGGAAACAAAACCAAAGATGTGTGTGTGTGTGAGAGAGAGAGAGAGAGAGAGCCTTAGGTGTACGGAAGCAAGAGCAACGTAATTAAACAGGAGAGTGAGGAACATCAGCAAGAGCAATTTAGAATAATCTTAAATTCTTCCACAATCCTGATACAATAAAGAATCCAATAAAGAAAGAAAGACATCAAAACAATGAATGCAAGGGGGAAAAATAAACAAGTGGACAAGCAACACGTTACTGGTCTACAACGTGCAATAAAAGGCTTAATTTCTTTTGCTCGTCGCCCCTGCTTTCTTCATATTTTGTTCCATGCTCCCAAAATTCTTCCCGAGACGAAGCTCAGGTGTGTCCAAATTTAAATTTAAAACATGAGGAAGAAACATTATTTGCATATTGTCGATTCTTTCAAATATCGAGAGTTCGAATAATTTTAAAAAAATTATCAGTATTTTGAAGATTAAAGCATTTCTTGCATTTTCAGGATTTTCCAAGACAGAAGTACTTTCTAAAAGGATAGTGAACAAATAAGAATTTGACTGCTGGCAATTGCTTTCATGTTTGTACCACTGGGATTTGAACATAGGAGAGTTTATAAATAATTCCTAGAGCACAGTAGATACCATGTTTAAATGTTAGAATTTCTTTGAATATGGCTACGTTTAAATGTGAGAATTTCCAAATTAAAGGAAAACATTGCACCAAAAAAGGGGGCCTATTTCCATCTCTCTTTAGTTATGCACACTTTTTTTTTATATTATAAATTGACCAAAATAACTTTTTATGTCTAGAAACGAAGTCGGTCACCCGTTCACCCAATTTTTTTTCTCTCATGCCTTCTCTTCACAGGCAAAGCACATCAGGAGTGCCAAAACTTGACACAAGTTGATATTTTAGTGCCAAAAATTCCAAAATACACACTTAAGTGTCACTTTCTTTTGAAAATTGTGACACTTAATGTATGGACCCAGGTCCCACTGTGTAATATTATTCGCTTTGGATACTGAGTCCTCACTAGGGTAGAGGTGCGGACACATCGCCATCCCCTCAAGGCTTTGTTTTCAGCATAGCAGAAGCATACGTAAAACACATTACACAGGTTAGAGAACCCAAGACTTATAAACTAACTCATGACTCCCCCCTAAGCGATGTGGGACAAGAGACACGCCCCCCTGCGCACGTCCGAGGACCGAGGCACGGCGCACCGCCATCCCTCCTCTCTGCACACTGCCACCTGGGCCATCACACTCTCCACCCCTTGGGAGCACTAAGCCCTCGCTGTGGCCCCACACGCGGTCGGAAGTCGGTTCTAATACCATTTGTAAGGTTCCGGGCCCCACTGTGTAATATTGTCCACTTTGGACACTAAGTTCTCACGGCTTTAAAACGCGTTGTCTATGGTAGAGCCGCGGATGCACTGCCATCCCTCAGCCTAGCCCAATATTGTCCTCTTTGGGATCGGACACACCGCCATCCCCTGAAGGCCTTGTTTTTAGCGCAACGGAAGCGTACGTTAAACGCGTTACATAAGTTAGAGAACCCAAGCCTTATAAATTAGCTTAGGACTCCCCCCTAATCGATATGGGATAGGAGATGCACCCCCTGCTCATGTCCGAGGACCGAGGCACAGACGCACCACCATCCCTCCTCCTCGCGCACCGCCGCTTAGGCCATCACACTTAAATTTCAATTCTGGCAAGGATAACCGGAAATCCCACATGGCATTATTTTAAGAATAAAGGTCTATGTGGCTTCCAGGAGTTATCTAGTAAGCAATGAATGTACAAAATGACGTCATTTTCGATTTAAATTGATTTTAATATAAACATTTTATAAGCTTTTAAAAAAAAAAAAGATGCAGCAATGTTCAGTGAGGGCCTCCATATCCTCTGTCGTCGCCGCCCCACCATCATCGAAAAAGGCTAGCAATAGTGGGGCAAGGGTCAGCTAGGGTCGCTTTGCCCCAGACAGGGGTTGACGACCTTGGCCAATTGCTGGCAGGGCCTTCTGGCGCTCACTGAGATCTGAGGTGAGGGTTGGCGGCCCTCCCATAAATTTGGTGAGGGTCGTTGCCCCTCGTTCAATCGGGCCAAGGGTCACCAACCACTGGTTGGGGTGATCATGACCCTCAACTCAGATTTGAGGGAGGCCTTCACCAGCGGTCGGCTAGGATCATTGGCCCTTGCTCAAGGCTGGATAACCCCGGCCGACCCTCGCCCCATCGTCGTCGTCCCTATTCAACAATGGTGGGGCGTGATGGTGAGGGTTGTGGAGGCCCTTGCTGAAAGCTAATGCCTTCTTTTTTTTTTTTTTTGATAAATTAGTTTTTAATTAATTTTTATTTATACTAAATTTAAAATTAATTTTGGAGGCTTATAATGCCATGTGAACATTTTTTAAAACAATTGCGACGCGGATAGTTTTTTTTTTTAAAAAAAATTGCCACGTTAGTAAATAAAGTCGTCGGAAAATGCCAAGTCAATATTTAGGCAAGAATTTCTCGCCATTAGCACTAAAGTGTTCCTTTCTTTTCCAATTTGGCACTTAAATGTATTTTTCGAAAATTTTGGCACTTAAGTGTCCCATCCGGTTAAGTTTGGGCACTTATAGTATCCACACCTCTTCTCTTCACCTTCCAAGTTTATAATTAAGTGACTAAAATACTATTTTTGTTTGAAAATCGGCTAATCATCATTTAACCATACTTTTTGTTTCTTCCATCTTCTTTCTAAAATAAATGATGGGTTAAGTTTTATAAAATTCTAGGTTTGTAATTTTGGTCCATTAGATACTACTTTACATAGAGTGTTAATTCTTTAACGTAGCTTTTCTATTCATCTTAATTGTAATGGGATATCATGAGGGCATTTTTATATTGAGCACTACGAACTCTAATTTTTTACATTAGCAAAGTATGCATTGTCCAATCTCTCTCTCTCTCTCTCTCTCTCTCATGCACGCAAGACGAATACGCATGCTCTTTAATAAACAACTTGCAATTAATAATATGATTAGTTGAGAAACGAATAATACTAAGGGGAGATGTTGAGGATTGAATTCATTATATAGTTCTGTCCAATTTGCCCATATAAGGAAAAGTGTCAAAAAAAGTCTTAAACTTATTGCATCGATGTCAATTTAGTCCTAAACCCTTGACCTAACATCAATTTAGTCTTAAACTTTTTAACTTGACACCAATTTAATTTTTTCAGTTAATTTTGGTTGGATTGACATGGATGTTAGTCGGCTAACGTGGTACACGGGTGTTGATGTGGGCAACTTTAATAATATTTTAATATATTTTTTTGAATTTTTTATTACTTATTTATTTCCTTTTTCCCTCTTTCCTTTTTTCGCCTTCCCTTCCTTCTTCCTTTAGCCGGTCACCAATCAGAAATTAGCTAGAGGTGAGAGCTCACAAGGTCGACCTCTAGCTAGTCAACAAGCGTTGACTGGCTGGAGGAAGAAGGAAGGGAAGGGGAACAAAAAAAGGAAAGAAAACAAAGGAAATAATAAAATAAATATAAAATATAAAAATTCGAAAAACATATTAAAATATTATTAAAAATTATTTACGTTAGTATAGGTCATGCCCCATAAGTTGATCGGTATCAAGTCAGCAAAATCCGGCCAATATTAGCCGTAAGGATTGAATTGGCACAAAGTCAAAATGTTATTAACAAAATGCTTAGAATTAAATTGGCACTAATATAATAGGTTTATGACATTTCCGATACTTTTTCCTACCCATATATATAATTGCAAATGGCAACCAGACAAAGACAATCAAAATGAGGCAACAAAAAATCACAACTTCATCAGGGCATCTCTATCCCTCGATTAAGAGTAGTAGACATTTGAAAAGTGGGATCATTTTTGTCCGTTTTGATGTTATGAAATTTTTTTACGGATTGGGAATTTTCATCTAGGAGACCTTCTCATCCTAAATGAAGAAAATGAAAATTTTCATTTGTCCTTATCTAATAATTATTTTTTATAAGATCATAGAGTACCTAAACTTTTAAAGTCGACTAAAACACATGAATAAATGTAATTACTGCATTGATGTACATTGGGACTTGTCATATACTTTTGAAAGCGTTTTTGTAGGAAGAGAAATGGGAAATTTATGCTCATGGTTCCTAAAAAGTTGAACAAATTCGCAGTGTAATCAATGTGGGGTTCGGACGTGGACCTTAATTTCTCGAAATAGTTTGAAAGTATACGAAATACCAGTTTTTGTTAGGTTGGAGAAACGTTTCAACAAGAAAGCAGTTATGAACCATAACCAAGTAATAAAAGACGCAATGTCTTTGCAATTGGAACTCGTAGGAGGGCAAATTGGAGGGCGTAAGGAAATTTTCAAACTAATTAACACAAAGATCAAGCTTCAGCAATTGAAAGAAATAGGGTCTCAAATCGGTGTTTTGCTAATAAATTTATTGGTCATTTGCCGAGAGATGTTTTAATCAGCACTTAGTCTTTGCACAAAAAGAATTCGATACTTATGTAAGAGTTGATGAGTAGATATTTTTTTAGTGCCACGTAATCATCTCCTTTATTATCAACTTATGTTTCGAATTACTTTCTTCAACTCAAACAAAAGGCATTATTCACTAATGACCATGCTTGGTGAAAATTATGGTACAGTGCAGTGACACCGAAGAGTGTAGAGAAGTAGAAGATAACAGGAGGGAGAACTTAAATGGGTCGGTGGCTCACTATCCACAGCTTATTTACCTAAGGGATAAAAGCAAACAAGAAAAACTTTCTTGTTCTCAAGCCAAAGGCTGAAAATAAGATATGAATTAAGCAAGTCTTGCCTTTTCATTCATCATAGCATGCTTAAGAACAACCCTCCAAGCATGAGTCATTATCAAGACCCATAGGAAAGAAAAACTAGTTTTACTACAAAACAACTACAATTAAATAGGAACAAAATTTACTACATCTTGAAAATATGAGAAATAAATATAGTTGGTAGTAGACTTCCAAGTTTTACTATTTTCAAAGTAGTTCAATTCATGGTCTTCGAGGAATACTCATCGTGTGGTCCCATAAATTAAGACGATCCCCTCAAACCCTTCCCATCTTACAAGGACAACTTTTGATTAATAAGCAATAATTTACATTAGCTCGCCGTAGGATTCCCTTTTCTCACCTACAAATGTGTGGAAAGTAACTATTATTAATTACTTCATCACCATATACATTTTCTCATACTAGTGCACACAATAAAAAGAACTTACTTATTAATTACTTTATGTATGAATATGTCTAGATAACGGACAACTCGTGGTTAGGAACTTCCACTGTTGTAATTGATAACTAGCCTATTTTATCACCATATATGCTCTTTTGAAGCTTCTCTTAATTAATTTTTCCTTTTCACGAGAAGTGATTTTCACTTAAGTCACTTCCTTAAATCCAAATATATATATATATATATATATAATGTGTAGATATATGTGTGTGTATATATGTGTGTGTATGTGTGTGTGTATATATGTGTGTGTATATGAAAGTCAACAGGACGAACCCCCTTTCACACGTAGTGGTTTTCACTTAACCACTTCCTTGAAATCCAAAAAAAAAAAAAAAAAAAAAAACTGCTAGAAAGTAAACGGGACAAGCCAATCTATGGCCCGCAGCAGATTTAGCCTTTTCTTTTTGGCATTAGTACATACATTTCGAAGCATACCTTCATTGAGGGAACATAAAACAAAAATACCACATTTGACATTTGGGATAAAAAGAAGTATACGATGATTCACAAAAGAGGAGGTCATGTATCAATTGGCGATCATGGTTGGCCCCGGTTTAATAGACTCACATGCAAGAGGGAAAGTATCCGATGGATAGTTGAGGCGGGAAATAAGGAAAACCTCACACTAGATATTTGGAAAGAAAAGGATCAGAGTAATTGGTTATACCTTTTCGGCCCATAAATTTTCATAAAAGAGGTGCATATATATCAAGAGGAAAGATAATCAACCAAAATGTGGATCACATGCATTGGCTAAAATTGGGACATTCTAAATAATCAAGGGTTATTAACAACCACTTCTCATAATTATATTCTATATTTAAATAGAGGCATCGTATCAATTGCATAATTCAAAATCTTACTATTAGTCGTGTTAAGAAAAATAGACATGTACCTTTTTTATTCATATAATTTAAGGGGAGCTAATGTATCTAAAAATCCGATATCATAAACAAAATTTTGTAGGATAGCCACATCCTCACACTTATATCCTCTTTTTTTTTTTTTTCAGTATCATTACTCATTAGTGAAGATGAAGCTCACATAAGTCACACAAAACCCTCATATATATTTTTTTTCTGCCAATTCATATAATAGATTAGATTGTCAAGAGGTTACATTTATAGTATTTAAATGTTTGGCAGTCATACATAATCTTAAGTTGCCCCTTTTATTCACAAGTTGTCACTGATGATCCTAATCTCCAAAACACTTTTTTCTACATTTATAATTGTTACAAATTACATGGATATGTTTTCTGCAAGTTTGCGCAGTTTAGAAAGAATTTAAGAAGACCGAGCTTGTCTAAAAACATATCTGATACCCAGCTAAATGATGGCGGGATAGCAGCTAGGTTTGGCCGAATATTTAGCTCTACAGTTTAAATTTGGATTTCCCTCACTCGACCCAGCCAGTGTTTGGGCCATTTTTGAGTTTGAATTGACGTTCAGCAGTCTTAGGCCATTTTTGGTACCCAGATAGTTATTTTATTTTATTACTTTTACATTTTTCTATTATAGGGAATATGTTTGGAATAAAAATCTGTTTGGTAATGCAATTTCATTTTTTAATTTTTGGAACAAATTTTTATTTTAGAAATAGATTTGGAACAAAAATTAGAACCTTTTTCTTTTCTATTTCTAGAGCAAAAGCAATAAATAAAAACTCTTCTCATAACTTGCTCTTGTCACTGCCCACCGACCTCTCGTCGTTTACTTCCCTCCCACCAATGGCTGCCCGCTACCGGCCTCCCACTGTTCATAGTCAATTGCCCTTGGGCCGTCTCTTGCCATCACTCGGGAGAGAGAAATTTTATATCGTTATCAAATGAAAATTTATTCCGGGAATAAAAATTTTGTATTACTATCAAATGCATATTTTTGCTCAAAAACTCATATATGAATAAAAATAGAAAAATCAATTTCCAAGTAGAAATTGATTTATAAAATAAACTGGTTATCATTTCTGCTCTTAATGGTCGAAAAACTGGAACGTTAGTAATAGCTCGGGACAGCTGCCATCAACGGAAATTAGTCAAGGGCGAGTCTCGCTTGACTCACAAGAGCATCATTATTCTTAGCTTTGATAGACTATGCTAATTACTAGTGGTCGAAAAAACACCATTGTTACAAAGTTCTTTGTTGAAAAATCGCCGCAAAAATTGGTTAAAGAAATAATTAAGTCACTGTTGATTGCAGCAAATCGAAAGGCCATTCTTTAATGAAAAAAAGGAATTATAAGCCTTCCTCGATCAAACTAAGTTGAATATGCAACTCGACCAAGCTGGGCTGCATTGTAAAAAGTTTCCAAAATTATAAAAGCACAAAAAATATTGATAGGACCACCTTGCCCCAGTTCACAAAATCAAGTTAAAATCACTAACTAAAAAGAGTAGATCCAAAGGGTTCAAATTCTTTTTAAAAATAATATATTTATATATATATTTCTCATGAGTAATTGATAAACAAGATACACTAGTTCGCTCGTTTTTCTTTTTTCTTTTTGGTTTTTTAATAAGTAACCAAAAACATCACATGGATTGACTACGTTGATTCGAGCAGATAAGCAGATACAAAATATGTAGTATAGTCTAGTGAACGTTACTTACCATTCAAAACCATCTAATTCGAACTGAGTACATTAATACCAATTCAGTCTATCTGGCCAATTTTGGCTGGTTGGTACTAATGTGGAAGTCGACTGTTCGACCAATGCTGACAAATATAATTTTTAATTTTTAAAATTTTTATTAATTCTTTCTTTTTTTAATTTTGCTTTTTTTCTTTGCTTCCTCCTTTGGTGGGGCTCACCGACCACTGGGCGAGGGCTGCCAAGCTGTCGCCAGCTGCATGGGAAGGTCACGGCCCGGCCTTGTCTATGGTCATGAGCGAGGTGGGGTGGTGAGCTGCTAGAGTTTGGCTGGCCACTATTGGAGATAGAGACCAAGAGAAAGAAGAGGAAAAAAAAAAAGAAAAAAAAAAGAAAATGAAAAATTTAATAAAAAATTTGAAAAAATAAAAATTATTTAAAAATTGCCACGTCAATTTTCGTCAGCTGACTGGCATCCACGTTAGCATCTGTTGGCTAAATTTGGTTGAATGGATTGAATTGATACCAATACAAAAAAATTTACGACTAAATTAATTTAATTAAAATGTTTAATATTGAATTAGTATCAATATCATAAGTTTAGATTTAGAACCTTTTTTTGATACTTTTTCCCCGTTTTTTTTATTTTTTTATTTATTTTTTATCGGATGTCTCCGAA